>CM053026.1:661427180-661660741 GCA_028564925.1 Lithobates sylvaticus | reverse complement strand
CATTATGCTACTGCCATGCCATTACACACACACATACATATATATATATATATATATATATATATATATACATATATATATATATATATATATATATATATATATATATATATATATATGCACTAAACACACACACACTCATATATAAACACACACACAAAACCTTTTAAAAATTGCAGTACTTTATCTCACTTACACAGCCAGGTAATGAACTGAAGGGGGAGGCAGAGAGCACAGCACACACTAAGGAAGGCACCTCCCCTTCCACTGCTTTCACTTCAATGACTGCATGTCACAGCTCCTGCAGTGCTTTTTTACAGTTTGGCTGAGGACGGTCTCATCTGACCGACTTTCTCTACCAGCAAAGGCTGGATTAGAGCCCCATGTGAGGTTTTTATTAGACACATTCACGCTCTTTATTTGTCATGTTTACCATTATCATTAAAAGTGAAAGTAAGAAAAGAAAATCCCACATATTGGGTTGTCTAAGCTGACCATGCATCTTCCGGTGTACTTGACTGGACCCATTGTTAGTATAACAGCTGACAGAACCCAGTCTGTGTACAGGCCCACTCATTCTTTAGCACTGTAAAGTGTTAAAGAGAATGTTCACTCTGTAAAAATAAAAATTTAAAGTCAGCAGCTACAAATCCTGTAGCTGCTGACTTTTCATAAAAATAGACTTACCTATCCAGGGATGTAGCACCATCCTAACTAGGGCTAGCTCTTCACTAGCCTTCGGGTTCCCGGTGCCGGCATCCTAACTGTCAGAAGATGATTATACTGCTCTCGGCTTCACACACAGCTGGCTGCCCACTGTGCATGCGCACACGCTTTGTAAATGGTCTTTCAGTCTTATGGGACCTGTCACGTGTCCCAGAAGACTGCAAGAATGGAGAGAAAAACTTGACATAACTAGTTTAACTAAGTTCACTTTTGCAAATGATTCCATCAATACGTACAAATGTAGAGATGTAGTGTGTTAAACCCTTTAATTCTTTTTTTTCCATTTTTATAGAAAAACATTTTTTTTTGCTTTGTTCATTAATTTCTTGTAGCATCAACATTAAAAAGATATTGTTGGTTAATAACTTTAAACATAAAGTCTAGCTTGGTACCAGAAGCTTAATTGTAGTGTCATAATGAACTGGACAAAGTGCATAAAACAATGTATATTTTTATCTCTCTCTATTAACACTGGATGTATCAAAATTATATTATCACTGCTCAAAGTGGATACATTGTATTTTTTCTGTTTTATTTTTAAACGTTTTAAACCTTTAAAATGAATTAAAAAAAATAGAAAAACACTAAATGAAATAATTTCCCCTATATTTACTGTATAATTATGTGTATGTGCATTGCTTCACTACATTAAGTAATTACAGTTATTGCTAAATCAATGTCTGTGAAAATTGGTGTGGTCCATATGGGTCATCAGATGTGAGACCTGAGTGGTTAAAATGAATAAAAGTAATTAGCTAAAGGTCATTTTTTGATGTGACTTGCATATTTATACTTGCTTGGTATTGCATGTTTTGTTAATAGAATTTCATATTCAGATTGCAAAAGTACCCTCTAGTGGTCGTCTGTATGTTTGAGAACATGATTAGCTACAGTACAAAAATAAACATTGAGTAATACTTGTAAGAAAGGAAGATTTAAAGGGGTTGTAAACCATTGAGTAATGCTTGTAAGAAAGGAAGATTTAAAGGGGTTGTAAACCCTGCATGCGAAGGTGAAAAACCTTCTATAGTGCAGCAGCCCCCCAGAGTCCCCCTTTTACTTACCTGAACCCGATCGCTCCATCGACGGGGACGAGCACAGCAGCTCCAGCCGATGTCTTGGGTGCTCGTTGGATGGATTGATAGCAGCACAGCCATTGGCTCCCCCTGCTGTCAATCAAATCCAGTGACGCGGGAGCCGGGGGGGTGGGCCGGAGTCCTGCTGTCTGTGTCAATGGACGTGGCAGCAGGACTCTGTGTCCCCTTGGAATGCGGGTCTCCGAGGGGGCACTCGATGCGGGGAGGAGCCAGAAGCACCGCTAGGGGACCCCAGAAGAGGAGGATCGGGGCCACTCTGTGCAAAACCCTTGCATAGAGGAGGTAAGTATAACATGTTTGTTATTTTTATTTTTTTAAACGAATCATTACAACCCCTTTTAAGTTGAATTCTGGGGAATTTTTATAACTATCCTTACCGTGGGTTTCCCCACACTGCAAGGGTTAAATACTTGTTTTTGTCTAGGGTACCATTAAAATGCAGTTTTAAATAACTTAGCCCTTGGAAAAGGCAACCAGGGATATCCTCTTTCCCTCTGATGCTCCGAGTTGTGGGTGGGTCCTCAGCATCCTCACAATAAAAGCAAACCATAGCCCGTGGGACTTTAACCACTTAAGCCCTGGACCATTTGGCTGGCCAAAGACCAGGGCACTTTTTACGATTCAGCACTGCGTCGCTTTAACTGACAATTGCGCGGTTGTGCGACGTGGCTTCCAAAAAAAATTGACGTCCTTTTTTTCCCATAAATAGAGCTTTCTTTTGGTGGTATTTGATCTCCTCTGCGGTTTTTATTTTTTGCGCTATAAACAAAAAAATAGCTACAATTTTGAAAAAAAAGCAATATTTTTTACTTTTTGCTATAATAAATATCCCCAAAAAATATATACATTTTTTTTCCTCAGTTTAGGCCGATACATATTCTTCTACATATTTTTGGTAAAAAAAAAAAAAAATTGCAATAAGCGTTTATTGATTGGTTTGCGCAAAAGTTATAGCGTCTACAAAATAGGGGATAGTTTTATGGTATTTTTATTAATAATTTTTTTTTTTACTAGTAATGGCGGTGATCAGCGATTTGTATCGTGACTGCGACATTATGGCAGACACATCGGACACATTTTTGGGACCATTGTCATTTATACAGCAATCAGTGCTATACAAATGCATTGATTCCTGTGTAAATGACACTGGCAGTAAAGGGGTTAACCACTAGGGGGCAGTTAAGGTGTTAAGTGTGTCCTAGGGAGTGATTCTAACTGTGGGGGGTGTGGATACGCGTGGCACGTCACTGATCACTGCTCTCGATTACAGGGAGCTGTGATCAGTGACAGTGTCACTGGGCAGAACGGGGGAAATGCTTGTTTACATTAGCATTTCCCCGTTCTTTCTCTCCGTAAGAAGATCGCGGGTAGCCCCGTGGACATCGAGTCCGCGGGACCCGCGATCCTACTCACAGAGCTTGCCGTGGGCAAGCCGCCTCTGAAAAGGCAACGTTCAGGTACATTAGTTTTACCTGTACGTGCCATTCTATATATCTGCGTGAGGCGGTCGGCAAGCAGTTAAATGAGGTGATCGTAATGGTCTAGACAAGTAAACGAATTACATAGAGTATATAACATCTCACAATTTATTTGAAAATGTATAATTGTCATCATAAAACTTAGACATAAGCATTGCATAAACTCATAAAAGCAGTATGGTACAAATGACTTCCAGACATAACCATAGTAATATGCGATAGTGATAGTGCAAGGTATACATATACATCTACAAAAGTGTAAAGTTCGGGTCCGTACCGGACTTTAGGGTGTTTGGGTCCCAGACCCAAACCCGAACAATTGACTGTATGTTCGGGTTCGGGTCCGGTGTTCGGGGATTTAATGTTGCTTTTTAAAATGTCTTTTTAAAAACAGTTCTTTTATAAAGGAGGGCGGGGCCACCTGGTAACCCCGCCCCCCTCTGACGCATGGGAACGTCATGGGGACTTCCCACGTGAGGAAAGCCATAGGGAAGTCCCCATGACGTTCCCATGCATCAGAGGGGGGCGGGGTTACCAGGTGGCCCCGCCCTCCGTTATAAAAGAACTGTCAGCCCAAGCGAAGCCTCACACACCGGGAGCCTCCCATTGCGAGGAGTGGCCCAAGAAGAGACCGACGCCCTGGAAGAAGATACCGGAGAGAAGCCTCAGAGACCGACGCCGTGGAAGAAGATACCGAAGAGAAGCCTCACCCAGCGGGAGCCTCCCATTGCGCGGAGCGGCCCAGAAGAGACACCGATGCTGGACGAGAAGGCCAAGAAGAAGCGGATCGGAGGAAGAAGAAGATGGAAGAAGAAGATGCCGGAAGGAGAAGATGAAGAAAGGAAGACCAGAAGAAAGAAGATTTTAATAAAGGAATTGTCAAAGACCGTCTCCTGTCATTTTTACCATTTTTGACACTTTTTTGGTGAAATGGTAGGGGTACTTTTGTACCTCCTTACCATTTCACACAGGGGGGGGGGCGGGATCTCGGGGTCCCCTTGTTAAAGGGGGCTTCCAGATTCCGATAAGCCCCCCGCCCGCAGACCCCCACAACCACCGGGCACGGTTGTGGGGATGAGGCCCTTGTCCTCATCAACATGGGGACAAGGTGCTTTGGGGGGGACCCCAAAGCATCCTCCCAATGTTGAGGGCATGTGGCCTGGTACGGTTCAGGCGGGAGGGGGGGCCGCTCTCGTCCCCCCCTCTTTTCCTGCGGCCTGCCAGGTTGCGTGCTCGGATAAGGGTCTGGTATGGATTTTGAGGGGGACCCCACGCCATTTATTTTGGCTGGGTTTCCCCTTAAAATCCATCCCAGACCTCAAGGGTCTGGTATGGATTTTGAGGGGGACCCTACGCCATTTTTTTTTTGGCTGGGGTCCCCCTTAATATCCATCCCAGACCTGAAGGGCCTGGTTATTGAATTTGGGGGGACCCCTACGCTTTTTTTTTTTTTTATCAATGACTTTTTTTTATGAATGGCTTTCAATGAATGACTGTTCTCCGTATTACGGGAGCCGACGATACACATTAGCCGCGAGTGATTTTAAATACCGTATATACTCGAGTATAAGCCGAGTTTTTCAGCACATTTTTTTGTGCTGAAAGTGCCCCCCTCGGCTTATACTCGAGTCAAGCACTTTTCTGCAGCAAAAAAAAAAAATTTCCGGCCCGAATTTGGGGCCCCGTATCTCGGGGCCACTTGGGTCTAGGAGTCCCAAATTTGGTGTGCCAACCAGTGGCGGCCCGTCCATAGGGGGCGCCCGGGCGCCGCCCCCCCCCCCCCCCCTCCTTGCAGTTAAAAAAAAATAAAAAAATAAAAATAAAAAAAAGTTCAAAAAAAAAAAAAAATTTATTTAAACATGTCCCTTTAAAAAAGGGCGCCGGGCACAGTGCAGTATGCACCGCTCTATCACCAATAGATAGATTCATGCATTGCATGAATCTATCTATTGTCACCGCTGCCGCCCCCTATTCAGGTGTCCGGCCCCTGATCGGGCGCCGGGCATCTGAATTACAGTGGGGGGGGGGGGGGGGGGTTGCTGGAAGCGCCCCTATTAGAGCTGTAAGCTCTAATAGGGGACCCTATTAGAGCGGTGTGCTCTAATAGGCTTCCCTAAGTGTAAACAGCGGGCGCACGGCTGTGCGTTCGCTGACTACACAGTATTGTGTTAGAGAAGCGAATACATCGCTTCCCTAACACAGACCCGCCTTTCAGCCAATCAGGTTGCCAGGTCTGTTACCTGTAACCTGATTTGCTGAAGTCACAGGCGCTGTGATTGGACGCTAGGCGTCCAATCATAGCAAAAGACAGGAGTGCGGGAGAAGAAGACCTCGGACGGAAGATAGCAGAAGACAGGAGGAGCGGGGGAGAAGAAGACCTCGGACGATGAGACACCGCTCGCCGCCAGACGCCGTCACCAGCTGCACATCGAGACAAGGTAAGTGCAGAGGGCAGGCAGGGGGCACAGTGGCAGCACTTGGAGGGGCACTCTGGCAGCACTTGGAGGGGCACTCTGGCAGCACTGGAGGGGCACTCTGGCAGCACTGGAGGGGCACTCTGGCAGCACTGGCAGGGGCACTCTGGCAGCACTTGGAGGGGCACTCTGGCAGCACTTGGAGGGGCACTCTGGCAGCACTTGGAGGGGCACTCTGGCAGCACTTGGAGGGGCACTCTGGCAGCACTGGCAGCACTTGGAGGGGCACTCTGGCAGCACTTGGAGGGGCACTCTGGCAGCACTTGAAGGGGCACTCTGGCAGCACTTGAAGGGGCACTCTGGCAGCACTTGGAGGGGCACCCTGGCAGCACTTGGAGGGGCACTCTGGCAGCACTTGAGGGGCACTCTGGCAGCACTTGAGGGGCACTCTGGCAGCACTTGAAGGGGCACTCTGGCAGCACTTGGAGGGGCACTCTGGCAGCACTTGAAGGGGCACTCTGGCAGCACTTGGAGGGGCACTCTGGCAGCACTTGGAGGGGCACTCTGGCAGCACTTGAAGGGGCACTCTGGCAGCACTTGAAGGGGCACTCTGGCAGCACTTGAAGGGGCACTCTGGCAGCACTTGAAGGGGCACTCTGGCAGCGTTTGAGGGGCACAGTGGCAGCATTTAATGGGCACAGTGGCAGCGTTTGATGGGCACAGTGGCAGCATTTAATGGGCACAGTGGCAGCGTTTGATGGCACAGTGAGGCTGTTTGTTTGCGCCCCCCCAAAAATTTTGAGCACCAGCCGCCACTGGTGCCAACCCAGTGGACCTAGCACTATAACATATCCAAATATGGGGTTCCTAGCACTAAGTGGCCCCGAGATACAGGGCCCCAAAGTCGGTTCAGAAAATGTCATTCTCTGCTGCAGAAAAGTGCTTGAGATTTTCTGACCCGAATTTGGGGCCCCATATCTCGGGGACACTTGGTGCTAGGAACCCCAAATGTTGTATTCCAACCCAGTGGAATTAGCACTACAACATATCTAAAGATGGGGCTCCTAGCACTAAGTGACCCTGAGATACAGGGCCCCAAATCGGTCAACTGTGTCCATCTGCATGGGCACAGTGAGGCTGCAAATGGGCATTGTTGACCCTCTTTTCCACTTACAGTAGCTGCGCATTTCTCACCCTAGGCTTATACTCGAGTCAATAAGTTTTCCCAGTTGTTTGTGGTAAAATTAGGTGCCTCGGCTTATATTCGGGTCGGCCTATACTCGAGTATATACGGTAGCTTTCTTTTCTGCAAAAATGACACTTTTTGCAGAGACAGTTCTAAGCACTGGAAACATGCGCCCCTTTACATGCATACTATAGACACCCCCCAGGTACGAAATTTAAAGGAATATTACACTTTTATTGTTTCAATTTAATCATTATTAAAATCACTGCTCCCGAAAAAACGGCCCTTTTTAAAAGTTTTTTTTGCATTGATACCCAGGTCCCCAAACACTTTTTATGACTAACTTTTTAAAAATAAATGACTTCAATGACTGTTCTCTGTATTAAGGGGGACGGGATCCGACACTTTATTATAGACGTTCGGGTCCCCATTGACTTCAATGGGGTTCGGTGTTCGGGGTCAAGTTCGGATCAAGTTCGGTCCCGAACCCGAACTTTTTTCTGAAGTTCGGCCGAACCTGCCGAACCCGAACATCCAGGTGTCCGCTCCACTCCAATCTACAACTCAACTCAAGATGTCTGTAAGGATAAAGTATAAATTAGATATAGCATAGAGTATAGATTGTGGTTGGACAAAAAACAGCAGGGCCTGATCAGTAAGCCCCATACTTACAGTTAATTGGTTCCAAGAACTGACCCTCAACCGGAGACAGCGGGGGTGTTCCAACCAGGAGCTAAAGTGGCAGGACTCGCAGCTGCCAGACGGAAGCCAGGCAGAGGGCGAGCATGGCAAAGAAGTTGGACAAGGAGAGATATGTGCCTTAGTGTCACCCATTGACCATACGTTACGTGACCACTGTAATCAAATATATATTCATGTGTATAAGTCCATTGATGGCTAATGTAGCAGTAAACTGGGAGTATAAAATTATAAGGACTAAATACATATTGTGAAAGGGGGTCTGCAAAGACATGGGCAAGGATACAGCAAGGGGAAAGAAAGAGTAACACCAACAGTGTGGAAAAATCAGAGGGGTAAGAAGATCGTAACAGATCATCCAGGTGAAAAAGTGAAGAAAGTGGATGTGAAAAGTGTGGGTACATGGCCCACACAGGTAGTGTATAGAGGAAGAGAAATATACAAATATAACGATGTGTCCAAAATTGACAAATGTCATGGTGCCTACTAGGCATGGGCCCGGTGTTCGTTTCGAACCCATGTTTGAAACGAACATCGGGCATTCGACCGATCGTCGAGCCCAGAACTATGTGGGCCGTTCGCATCAAATTTGTGTGATGCGAATGGTCCACAATGCACTGCGCCAGTCGCAGTGCATTGCTGGCTGATGATTGGCCAAGCATGCACTTTGACTCCGCATGCTTGGCCAATCATAGAGCCAGCGGCGAGGAGAGCAATAATTGGCCACAGGATGCCTGTGGCCAATTATAGCTCAGGGGGTTTAGTACACGCCCCACACTATATAAGGCCGCCGCGCCGGCGGCCTAGTGTAGCGTGTTCTGGCGTTAGTCAGTGACTGTTTCAGTCACATTATCTGCTGTGATTCATTCTGCATTGCTGACAGACAGTATCTGCTGTGTTATTCATTCTGCTGAGTGCTGCTGACATTATCTGCTGTTTTATTCATTCTGCTGAGGCAGCCAGCCAGGCATTTGCAGGAGTTAGCGTGTGTGTGTGTTGTGTGAGTATAGCACAGCACACAATAAACCACCTTAGCCTCTATCTGCCCTAAGGCCCTGTTGTTGTCATCTAAGGCAGCCAGCCAGGCATTTGCAGGAGTTAGCGTGTGTGTGTGCTGTGTGAGTATAGCACAGCACACAATAAACCACCTCAGCCTCTATCTGCCCTAAGGCCCTGTTGTTGTCATCTAAGGCAGCCAGCCAGGCATTTGCAGGAGTTAGCGTGTGTGTGTGCTGTGTGAGTATAGCACAGCACACAATAAACCACATCAGCCTCTATCTGCCCTAAGGCCCTGTTTTTGTCATCTAAGGCAGCCAGCCAGACATTTGCAGGAGTTAACGTGTGTGTGTGCTGTGTGAGTATAGCACAGCACACAATAAACCACCTCAGCCTCTATCTGCCCTAAGGCCCTGTTGTTGTCATCTAAGGCAGCCAGCCAGGCATTTGCAGGAGTTAGCGTGTGTGTGTGCTGTGTGAGTATAGCACATCACTCAATAAACCACCTCAGCCTCTATCTGCCCTAAGGCCCTGTTGTTGTCATCTTAGGCAGCCAGCCAGGCATTTGCAGGAGTTAGCGTGTGTGTGTTGTGTGAGTATAGCACAGCACACTAAACCACCTCAGCCTCTATCTGCCCTAAGGCCCTGTTGTTGTCATCTAAGGAAACCAGCCAGGCATTTGCAGGAGTTAGCGTGTGTGTGTGCTGTGTGAGTATAGCACAGCACACTATAAACCACCTCAGCCTGTATCTGCCCTAAGGCCCTGTTGTCATCTAAGACAGCCATATGCAGGAGTTAGTGTGTGTGCTGTGTGACTCCAGCACAATATACACTACCCACTACAATGCCTGGAAGACTGACAAGGTGAGGCAGACAGTCCTGAGGCAAGAAAACAGGGCAAGCAGGCTCTGTGTCTAGAGACAACAGTGCTGGTCATGGATGTGGTGCATCGTCATTAGCACGTGGCCATGGGACACACTTGTCCTTCTTTTCGGCAGCTGGACATGTTGAGCCACATCATGCCGAAGGCTTGGTAGAGTGGATGACCAAGCCCTCCTCATCCTCTCTCACCCAGGCTCAGGGTACTGGCAAAGCAGCTGCCAACGCGTACTCAATGGCATCATCAGGCACCCCTTCCCTCTCTGAAAGCTGTACTGAGAGGAATGAAGGATGTAGAATTAGGTGTGTCACAGCCAAGTACTTGCGGGCACTCTGCTAGCAGTACACCGACGTCCGATTGTAGCAGGCAAATTTCCCTGCCCCAGCTGCTGGACCGTCGAAAGAAGTTTACTCCCAGCCATCCACATGCCCAGCGGTTGAATGCTAGCTTGGCTAAATTGCTAGCACTTCAACTGCTGCCTTTTCAGTTGGTAGGCTCGGCCCCCTTCCGTGAGTTTGTTCAATGTGCGGTTCCTCAGTGGCAGGTTCCCAAACGCCACTTTTTCTCACGGAAGGCGATTCCGGCTCTCTACCGGCATGTGGAAGGCAATGTCCATGCCTCGCTGGACAGGGCGATCAGTGGTAAGGTGCATATTACCGCTGACTCATGGTCCAGCAGGCATGGACAGGGACGTTACCTGTCTTTCACGGCCCATTGGGTCACTCTTTTGGCAGCTGGGAAGGATGCAGGACATAGTGCAGTAATGTTGGAGGTTGTTCCGCTACCACGCCTCCAAAATGCTACTACTGGTTGTGACACACCTCTCTCCTCCACCCCCTCCTCTTCTTCTTCCTCCATGGCCTCTTCAAGTGCTCTGTCCTCTGAACCAGCGGTGCTCCGTAGGCGTCCAAGGGGCTACGCAAGTACGCAGGCAAAAAGATGCCATGCCGTGCTTGCGCTGGTGTGTTTGGGGGACAGGAGCCACACTGGGCCAGAGGTTCTGTCAGCTCTGCAGGGGCAGGCCGAGAGGTGGTTGACGCCACGCCAGCTTAAGCCAGGAATGGTGGTTTGTGACAATGGCACCAACCTCCTCTCTGGGACAGCTGACCCATGTGCCCTGTATGGCTCACGTCCTTAACCTGGTGGTGCAGCGGTTCTTGGGCAGGTACACAGGCTTACAGGATGTCCTGAGGCAGGCCAGGAAAGTCTGTGTACATTTCCGCCGATCATATAATGCCAGTGCTCGGCTGGCTGAGCTGCAAACGAAGTTGAACCTGCCCAAGAACCGCCTTATATGTGACATGCCCACCAGGTGGAACTCAACGTTGGCCATGCTGCAGCGACTGCACATGCAGCAGAGGGCCATCAATGAGTACCTGTACGGCACCAGGACAGGGTCAGGGGAGCTCGGATTTTTTTCCCCACGCCAGTGGAGCATGATCAGGGATGCATGCACTGTCCTGTCACCATTTGAGGAGGCCACGAGGATGGTGAGCAGTGACAGTGCATGCATCAGTGATACTGTACCTCTTGTCCACCTGTTGGAGCATACGCTGCGTGGGATAATGGACAGGGCACTTGAAGCAGAACAGAGGCAGGAAAAGGAGGACTTCCTTGCCTCTCAAGGCCCCCTTTATCCAGACAGTGTTCCTTCTCTCCCACCCATCACACAGGAAGAGGATGAGGAGGAGGAGGATTGTGTCAGCATGGAGGTGGAGCCTGGCACTCAATATCAGCAGCAGCAGTCTTTTAGGGATGATTTACAGTCCCAACAAACGAGTGGACTTGTACGTGGCTGGGAGGAGGTGGCTGCGGATCATGTCGTCCTCAGTGACCCAGAAGACTCCGGACCGAATGCCTCAGCTCACCTACGTTGTATGGCCTCCCTGATCCTGAAAAGCCTGCGGAAGGATCCTCGTATTCTTCGGATCAAGGAGAGGGACCATTACTGGCTGTCCACTCTCCTTGATCCACGGTACAAGGGTAAGGTTGCGGACCTTATCTTGCCGTCGCAGAGGGAGCAGAGGATGAGACATCTCCGGGAGGCCTTGCAGAAACTGGGAGGTTACAAACTCCTGGTCCTGGACGACGAGTTGCTGAGGCTTCAGTCAGTAGCAGAAGGAGCGGTGGGGAAGGTGGACGTCTGACCGATGCGTTCAGACAATATTTTAGTCCGCAGCCCCAAGGTATGATCGGTTCCAGCAACCATCGCCAGCGTCTGATATACATGGTGCAGGAATACCTAGGGGCAAGGTCAGACTTGGACACCTTTCCCACCGAAAATCCTCTGGCTTACTGGGTCTTGAGGATGGATCACTGGCCAGAGCTTGCACAGTATGCAATTGAGCTACTGTCCTGTCCTGCATCCAGCGTTCTTTCGGAACGCACATTCAGTGCTGCTGGAGGCTTTGTCACCGATCACAGGGTGAGCCTGTCCACCGACTCGGTTGATCGACTGACCTTCATAAAGATGAATCAGTCTTGGATCACCACCAGCTACCAGGCACCTGAAGCTGATATAACAGAATAATTTATTTTGAAACGTCACATCCCTTCAAGACTGCCTATGCTGATGCTGAGTGACTGTCCTGTTATGTTGACTGACTATCCTCTTCCTCCTCAATGATCCTGATCATAGCTTTGAAGAACATTTTTGTTTCTGGGTGCCACCACCAGTGCCTAAGGCCCAATTTTTCAGCCCCTGTTTAACAGGGGGGTGTAATTACAATTTTTTATGCAATGCTTTGCAACAGGTCTAACTGCTGTGCTCCAAGTACAGTATCTGTGAGGGGTTGCAGTGTTGTGGCACCAGTACCAGTGCCTAAGGCCCAATTTTTCAGCCCCTGTTTAACAGGGGTGTGTAATTACAATTTTTTATGCAATGCTTTGCAACAGGTCTGATTGCTGTGCTCCAAGTACAGTATCTGTGAGGGGTTGCAGTGTTGTGGCACCAGCACCAGTGCCTAAGGCCCAATTTTTCAGCCCCTGTTTAACAGGGGCGTGTAATTACAATTTTGTATGCAATGCTTTGCAACAGGTCTGATTGCTGTGCTCCAAGTACAGTATCTGTGAGGGGTTGCAGTGTTGTGGCACCAGCACCAGTGCCTAAGGCCCAATTTTTCAGCCCCTGTTTAACAGGGGTGTGTAATTACAATTTTTTATGCAATGCTTTGCAACAGGTCTGATTGCTGTGCTCCAAGTACAGTATCTGTGAGGGGTTGCAGTGTTGTGGCACCAGCACCAGTGCCTAAGGCCCAATTTTTCAGCCCCTGTTTAACAGGGGCGTGTAATTACAATTTTTTATGCAATGCTTTGCAACAGGTCTGATTGCTGTGCTCCAAGTACAGTATCTGTGAGGGGTTGCAGTGTTGTGGCACCAGCACCAGTGCCTAAGGCCCAATTTTTCAGCCCCTGTTTAACAGGGGCGTGTAATTACAATTTTTTATGCAATGCTTTGCAACAGGTCTGATTGCTGTGCTCCAAGTACAGTATCTGTGAGGGGTTGCAGTGTTGTGGCACCAGCACCAGTGCCTAAGGCCCAATTTTTCAGCCCTGTTTAACAGGGGCGTGTAATTACAATTTTATATGCAATGCTTTGCAACAAGTCTGATTGCTGTGCTCCAAGTACAGTATCTGTGAGGGGTTGCAGTGTTGTGGCACCAGCACCAGTGCCTAAGGCCCAATTTTTCAGCCCCTGTTTAACAGGGGGGTGTAATTACAATTTTTTATGCAATGCTTTGCAACAGGTCTGACTGCTGTGCTCCAAGTACAGTATCTGTGAGGGGTTGCAGTGTTGTGGCACCAGCACCAGTACCTAAGGCCCAATTTTTCAGCCCCTGTTTAACAGGGGCGTGTAATTACAAATCTTGATCTAACAGTTCACAGCAGGGCCCATTCCTGCGCCCACCAAGAGTAACTGTGAGGGCTTAAAGACTTATGGCAACACCGTTCACCACCAAAGGCCCAATTTTTCAGCCCAAAATGCAGGAGTATATACGGCAGGCCCCTACTTTCAAACATCCAACTAACAAACGACTCCTACTTGCAAACGGAAGGAGAAAACAGGAAGTGAGAGGAAATCTACCCCTAGGAAGGGAAATTATATCCTGTTAGATTTAATTTGGGAAAAAGGTATCTCCTCTCTACTGATGCTTTATCACCAATCATTGTTTCAATAAAAACCCCACTTTTCCAAAAACATTTGTCATTGGGACGGAAAGTGAGGTGAAATGTTCTGAACAGGTGCACAGACAGCAAAACAAATGTTACAGGGGTGATAACCCTTCCCTATGTTCTCCAAAAAGATTAAAAATAGATTTTTTTTTTTAATGGAGCTACATTTAAAAATGTACCTGTTCTGTCGCATCATGGCAGCATACACTCTGGGTTGTGACTCCGCCTCCACAACCTGATAGGACCACATAACTATAAGATGAAGATACGGCCCCCGCCCCGGTATTCTCTAATTTTTCCTCACCTGTTGGGACCGCACGCTTCACCCTCTTACCGCTATCGCCCCAGCCAGGTTCTAGCCTCTCCTGGTTTGGAAGTCCTTGCCTGTACAGCCTCTAAACGAAGCTAAATGGAAGGAACCCCACTCTGGTGATCTCAGGGGTACTACTACTGCACCTGCCTGCTGTAATAAGCCTTAAACAGGTTTAAAAGCACTGCCACCGCTGCCTTGGGAAGCAAGCCTTAAACAGGCTTAAAGGTATGTGATCCCTCTTTACATTTAAAAGCCTTAAATAGGCTTTGTACCTTGCAGTGGTCTTCCTCCTTTGATGTCACTTTGCCTTCCGGCCCCTGCTGGGCCTTGTAGTCCCTCCTGTGTGTCCTCTGTTCCCCCCAGCAGCGCTCAGCGTTCCGGCGCCCCCGCGCATGCGCACTGCGGCTCTACGGGCGTCCTGTGTAGGGAACTGAGGCTATTGCCAGTATCCAAGATGGCGCCGACGGCCGCGCGGCGCTACTGCGCATGCGCAAAGCGTCACGGCGCTCCCGGCGCCAAATTCAAAAGAGGAAAGATTCCCTTTCCTTTCCCTGGACGTTTTTCAGCAGAAAACCACCTGCAACAGATTCCAGGACTATCTCAGCACACTCCCCAATAGGTAAGTGCCTATTTTGTTTTGTTTCTATTTGTGCATTTCTGCATCTGCTTCTTGCTCCATTTCCCCCCTTACCTTCCTTCCCCTCTAAATGCCTATTCCTTTCTACTAGGCTGCCTTTACTATCCCTATGGAGGCCACTGCCCCAGCAGATCACCACCATCGTGATAGGTAAGAGGGAAGGATTGGGTAAGTAAGAAGACGAAAAAAAGAGTGCAGGACCCGCTAATGCTGCCTAAATGGTTAGCCCCGCCAGGTCTTCAAAGTCCGGACGCAGGGAGGCATCTCGCGGAAGGAGCCGCTCGGGGCACAGGAGGAGCCACTCAAGCCGCAGCAGGAGGAGGAGCCGCTCAGGCCGCAGGAGAAGCCGCAGGAGTCGCTCCAGGTCCCGCTCCCATAGCCGCTACCACCGAAGGAGGTCATCGCACAGACGCTACTCACCAGCCCCCCCTCCCCGACCAACGGCCAACGCCTGCTGGATATGCGGAGCCATCGCCCTTCCGGACAAGCTGGCCTGTCGCAGGTGCCTCGAGGAGGCCACTAAGGAAAGGGAGCAGGAGCCAAGAGAGCTTGCGACTGCAGCTCCACAGCCCACTCCAGACATGGAGATGTCCATTAGGGGTACCTCCCCCCCCCCCAGTACATCCAGAGAACCAGACTCCCAGTCTGAGGATGAGGAGCTGGTGGCGGCCGCAGGGTTTGACTTCTCCCTGATCGATCCATTCGTGAAGTCGGTCAAGGAGGCGATTAACTGGGAGGAACCCCAGGAGGCCCCCCAGAAGCAGAAGAAATACTTCCCTAACCTCAAGAGGGACCCAGAGGCATCCCCATTCATTGAGGAATTGGATGACCTGATCAGGGAGGAGTGGCAGAAGCCAGACAAGAAACTGAGCCTTAATAACAGGCTCACCAAACTCTATCCGCTCAAAGAATCCCAGGCTAAGCCCCTGGTTACACCGCCAGTAGTGGACGCTTCTCTCATGCGCCTGGCGAGGCACGTAACGCTCCCTATCGAGGATGCAGTAACTTTCAGGGACGTCCTGGACAGGAAAATTGACACGGACCTAAAGAGGGCCTATACAGCAGCAGGAGGCGCTTGCAGGCCAGCCATAGCACTGGCCGCCGTTGGCAAGGCTATCTCCAGCTGGTCAGCCTCCACGGAGAAGCTCATTACGGAGGGTGCAGACCAAGACAGGATAGTCAGGGCCCTGCAGGAACTCAGCCTCGCTGGGGATTTTGTGGCAGAGGCCTCAGTGGATGCCATAAGATCATCCTCTAGGGCCATGCTGGCCTCGGTTATGGCCAGGCGGGCGCTCTGGCTCAAACCCTGGACAGCGGACCAGGCCTCCAAACCTAATTGGTGCCGCATCCCCTTCGATGGTGAGAACCTCTTTGGAGCAAAGCTGGACTCAGCTATCTCTAAAGTGACCGGCGGAAAATCCGGGCTCATCCCCTCGGATAGGAAACCCAGGCAGCAGAGGCCGCCTCCTTCCAGACGCAACCTGCCGGATAGGTACAGGGATGCTAGGGCCTACAGACCAGGCAAGGAGTACCGGAGGAACTGGAGGAATCCCCAGACTACCTTCTCCAAATTTCAAAAACCTAAGACCTCTGCGTCTAATGACCAGAAGTCTTTTTGAAGGTACGTCCGCCCAGCCAGCAGTAGTGGGAGCCAGGCTCTCAAAATTCCAGCTGGCTTGGGCGGGTACCATCAGAGACCCGTGGACGGTGGCTACCGTCCGTTTCGGGCACAGGTGGTCCTTCCGGGGCCGACCCCCGGGCGACCACTTCTGTCCAACCAAGCTTCCATCCTCACATCACAAAAGGGCGTTGCTGCTGGACTACGTCCAGGAATTGCTCCGAAAGGAGGCTATAGTGGAGGTGCCCGGATCTCAAAGAGGCAGGGGGTTTTACTCCCCCCTCTTCCTGGTCAGGAAAAAGTCAGGGGATCTGCGCCCCGTCCTAGACCTGAAAAGGCTCAACCGATCCATCCGGGTGGAATCTTTCAAGATGGAAAGTCTACAATCCATCCTTCAGGCCGTAAACCTGGGGGATTGGATGTTGTCCGTGGACCTTCAGGACGCATACCTGCACGTCCCAATCCATATCTTGTTCCGAAGATTCCTTCGGTTCTCTATAGACCAGCGGCACTTCCAGTTCCAGTGCCTGCCGTTCGGAATCTCTACGGCCCCCAGGACCTTTACAAAGATCCTCCTCCCGGTAGTGGCGGCCCTGAGAGAAAGGGGTTTGAGGGTCCACCACTATCTGGACCACATTCTCCTACTCTCAGGCACCAGAGAATCCCTTATTCAACACCGGGAAATTCTAATTTCCACCCTTCAGAGTCTGGGGTGGCTCATAAATTGGGGGAAAAGCAACCCTCAGCCCTCGCAGAGAATGGTCTTTCTGGGGGCCGTATTGGATACTCGGTCAAATACGATAGAGCTGCCCCCAGAGAAGATCCCCCCTCTGACCCAGAAAATCAGGAGAGCCATCCTAGCCACTTCCCTGCCGGCCAGAGCGTGCCTCAGCCTGCTGGGCTCCCTATCGGCCACCATTCCGATGGTACAATGGGCGCACTGGAACGCGAGGCCTCTTCAGATTTCGTTTCTACACCAGTGGAATGGCTCGGCCATGTCGCAGCCCATCCACATTTCACAAGAGGTCAAACAGTCCCTGAGATGGTGGACCCGGCCGAGCAACTTGGGCAGGTTCAGGCATATTATTCCCCCCCCTCAGGAGGTGGTTACCTCGGATGCCAGTCTGGAGGGTTGGGGGGCCCACTACCTACACCATGCGGCCCAGGGCCGCTGGCCATTCGAAGCTCGGGACATCGTTTCCAACGTGCTGGAAATGAGGGCGGCTCTCCAGGCCCTCCTGGCCTTTGGCCCTCTCCTGAGGGGCAAGCCGGTCCTCCTGAGGTTAGACAACAGGGTCGCTGTCGCCTATGTCAACCGCCAGGGGGGTACCAAGAGCTCTTCCATGATGCGGGAAGTTCTCCCTGTTATGGAATGGGCACAGCGGAACCTCCTGGACCTCAGGGCGGTCTACATTCCAGGTACCGAGAATCTCCTGGCCGATTCCCTCAGCAGGAGATTTCTCTCCAACAACGAGTGGTCCCTGAGTCCCCGGGCCTTCGCCCTGATCTCCAAAACCTGGGGCCCCCCGGATATAGACCTGGCAGCGACCCCGGACAATACCAAGTGTCAGAGATTCCTGTCTCGAGTCCCCTTCCCCTCAGCGGAGGGGACAGACTGTCTCCACCACCCCTGGGACTTCCACCTCGGGTATATCTTCCCTCCGACCCCTTTGATAGCGAGGTTTCTGCTCAGGCTCAAGCGGTCATCAGCCCTAGTGGTGGCCGTGATTCCCTTCTGGCCCAGGAGGCCATGGTTTACCACTCTCCTACAGTTGAGCACAACAGACCCGCTCCCCCTTCCACAGTCAGTCGACCTGCTCTCCCAGGGCCATCTATTGCACCCGAGTCCAGAGAGGATGCACCTGATGGCCTGGAGACTGAAAGGTCTAGGTACCTAGAGCGGGGCTGTTCCTCTAGGGTAGTAGACACCCTACTTCAGGCCAGAAAATCCACCACAAACACCACCTACCGGCGGGTTTGGGATAAGTTCACCTCCTTCGCCCATCAGCAGGAGTGGGATCTATCCTCCATCTCAACCCCTCAGATTCTGGAGTTTCTGCAGACAGGTCTGGACAAAGGCCTCGGCTCCAGCACCCTTAAGGTGCAGGTGTCAGCCCTGTCCGCCCTGACTGGGACTAGATGGGCCCTCGACCCTCTTGTCGTTCAGTTCCAGAGGGCATGTCTCAAGCTGAGGCCTCCCAGGAAGCCTTCATTCCCGACCTGGGACCTGTCGGTCGTTCTGGAGGCCCTATCTAAAGAACCCTTCTTCCCTCTAGAGGGCATCTCCCTCTGGGATCTGACGCTAAAGGTGACATTCCTCATCGCTATAACATCGGCTAAAAGGGTCTCTGAGATGCAAGCCTTACTGGCCAGGGATCCATATCTGGTCATCCACCCAGACAGGGTAGTCCTAAAACCCTCAGACCGCTTCATCCCTAAAGTGTCGTCCTCCTTTCACTTCAACCAGGAGATTAACCTGCCAGCGCTCACCACAGACCAGGGCGATCCGCACCCCCTGGATGTCAGAGGTAACATCATCAAATACCTCTCAGCCTCAGAACCCTTTAGGAAGTCAGAAAACCTCCTAATCATCCCTCACGGTTTCAGGAGAGGTCAGTCAGCATCGGCCCGCACAATCGCCTCATGGCTGGTGAAAACCATCAAGAAGGCCTACTCGCTAAGTGCTACGCAGATCCCGGACGGGTTGAAGGCGCATTCCACCCGGGCAGTGGCAACCTCATGGGCAGCCTATTGTAGGGTCTCAGCTGAAACCATCTGCAGGGCGGCCACCTGGTCCTCCAGGAATACTTTTATTTCCCATTATAAAGTCGATTCTGCCCGTTTGTCTACTGTAAATTTTGGGAGATCGGTTATTCAGGCCAACTCTGCCATTCCTTGTGAATAAAAAACTACTATTGATGCATTACCCACCCTGTCTGCGAGTTACTCCCCAGAGTGTATGCTGCCATGATGCGACAGGAAAACGGAAAATTGTATACTTACCTTTCCGTAATTTTCCTTTCCTGTCGCATCCTCATGGCAGCATACAATATCCCTCCCATTCTTAAATAAAGGTGATTCATATATACAGAGAATACCGGGGCGGGGGCCGTATCTTCATCTTATAGTTATGTGGTCCTATCAGGTTGTGGAGGCGGAGTCACAACCCAGAGTGTATGCTGCCATGAGGATGCGACAGGAAAGGAAAATTACGGAAAGGTAAGTATACAAACTTTCGGTCCGTTCGCAGGTTCTGGTGCGAACCGAACCCGGGGGTGTTCGGCTCATCCCTAGTGCCTACCAGTGTGGTATATCCTCACGCCTGTGAGATGAAAGAGCGAATGGAAAGGAAAGTTTGCCACGCCAGTACCCCTGCCTAAATCCCAGGACGGCATACGTCAGGTAGCTAGGGCATGAGCCTGCCACGCGCTTGCCACCACGTGGCAGCGTGCAAAAGTCCCCCCCCCCCCGCCACCTGGATGACACACCACGCCCAAAGCGTGGAGACGCCGCAAACGCGGAAGTCCCACAATTGGTGTAGGAGCATGGCGCCGATGTACCGGTGGCCCCACCCATCCGGAAACCAGAGAGACAGGGACAGCAGGGGAGATAGCTCCCCATGTGTACACCACAGCTCCCGGAGGGAAAATAAGCCGCCAACCCCAAAGGGGGACAGCACAACGGAGCCAAGTCCGTAATCCAACAACCATGGAGTTAATAAATTAACGTGTCACAATAGATATAGAATTGTTATGAAAAAGTAACTACACTAAGGGACATATCTCTCCTTATCCAACTTCTTTGCCATGCTCGCCCTCCGCCTGGATTCCGTTTGGCTGCTGTGGGTCCCGCCCCTTCAGCTCCCGTTTGGAACACCCCCCCGCTGTCTCCAGTTGAGGGTCAGTCCTTGGAACCAATTAACTGTCAAGTAAGTATGGGGCTTCTGGATCAGGCCCCCTGCTTTTTGTCCAACCACAACCTATACACTATGATATATCTCATTTATACTTTATCCTTACAAACATCTTATATACACATCAACTCCTGAAGAGGCGAGTAGAGCTTGTGAAACGTGTTGCGTTATAGATGTATATATACCTTGCACTATCACTATTGCATATTACTATGGTTATGTCTGGAAGTCACTTGTACCATACTGCTTTTACGAGTTTATGTGATGTTCATGTCTAATTTTTATGACAATTATACATTTTCAAATGAATTGTGAGATGTTATATACTCTATATACTTCGACCATTATGATCACCTCATTTAAAGTCCCACGGGCTATTGTTTGCTTTTACTGTATGTGCTATGGGGATGGAGGTGTATCATAAAAGGAGGCCGTTCCTTTTTTTCACTCAACATCCTCACTTAAAATGCAGGACTTCCTGCCTGCGAGCACTGTAGCACCAGGGAAGATACTTCAGGGGAGCGGTCACACAGAATGGGGGAACCCTGCAGAAGTAAGGAATAAGATAAAAGTAAATTGCTTTTTAATGGTACCATAGGCAAAAACAGCATTTAACTCCCATGCAGTGGGAATTTTCCCTGTTCAGCTTTAAAAACGGTAATTTTATTTTAAAATGAGCAGCAATAGCATTGGTGATTTGTGAGATAAAGTATATGTATTTGATTCTCTTTGGTACCATGCTGGGGCTTATGATACTGTAAACCTGTGCTCAGATTACGCACAGTAAAATATTTATATTCTGAACAAGCATTAAAAGCCTCCGTAAATATAGGCATTGTGGAGAAATTCAGCTACAAAATTCACAAGAGCAGTATTGATAATTAAGGTGAGTACAAGTGTTTTTCTTCTTTTTGTAACTTTACTGTAAGCTTTTAAAACGTATTTTCTTTAGTCTGAAAATGAGGGGAGTGTTTGTTTACCTGTGCACACGTGTAATTAGATGTTCAACTCACAGTTAGTGTTGGGCAAACTTCGCCTGTTAGCCACTTCGACGTTTGCCCGCTGAGCACCCCACAATGCACCACACGCTTCTCAGTGCATTCCAGGGCCCTAATTGGATGAAGCCCTGCACTTGACCGCAGCGAAAAGAAAAAAAAAAAACACTCTCTGCCACCCACATGCCCAGCGTCTAAATTCCAGCTTGTCCTAATTGCTGGTTTTACAACTTCTGCCTTTCTGTCTGGTGGATTCTGACCCCTTCCGTGAATTTGCAGAATGTGCTGTACCACAATGGCAGGTTACTAGTCACTATTTCTTTTCATGTAACGCAATTACAGCTCTGTACCTTCACGTGGAAGGCAATGTTTTGCCATCATTGGGCAAGGCAGTATACTGCAAGGTCCACCTTACTGCTGACTTGCTGTCCAGCAAGCATGGGCAGGGGCGATATAGTTTGTTCACAGTACTCTGGTTAACTCTGCTTGTAACTAGGAAGGATACAGGACAGAGCTCGGTGCTGGAGCTCATTTTGCCTCAACATCTTCATACAGCTGGTGGTGATTATGCGGGTTCTGTCAGCTCCACCCCCTCCTCCATGCCCTCCTCTGCTGGATTGTCCTATGAACCACCAGTACCCCTAAGTGTTTAAGGGGGCATTTAACGAGTCAGGCTAAAAGATGCCATGCAGTGCTTCAGCTGGTCTGTCTAGGGGACAAGAGCCACACCAGAACAGACATTCTTTCAGCTCTGCAGGGGCAGACCCAGAGGTGGCTCACGCCACAGAAGCTTGAGCCAGGAATGGTAGTGTACGATAATGGCACTAACCTTCTGTTCGTCCTTCCACAGGGAAAGTTGACACTTGCCTGGCACATGTCCTCAATTTGGTGGTGTAGAGTTTATTAAACAGGTACCCAGGTTTGCAAGACCTTCTAAAGCAGGCCAGAAGAGTCTGTAGCCATTTCAGGCAGTCATACACTGCCAGTGTTCGGTTGGCTGAAATTCAGCGGGAATTCCACCTGCCCGCAAACCGCCTGATTTACGACATGCCCACCAGCTGGAACTAAACTTTAGCAATGCTGCAGTGGCTGCACATGCAGCAGAGGGCCGTCAACTAGTTCCTGTGTGAGTATGGCACAAGGACAGGCTCAGGGCACCTTGGAGGAAGAGAAGGAGGAGGATTCTGGCAGTTTTGGAGGCATTGAATCAGAGGAAGACATACGTCAAACCTTAAGAGAGGGTTTTTAGTACCCAGAAAGCTTGGGAGTGGTACATGGCTGGGAGGAGGCAGTTCCAGATACTGTAATCCTCAGTGACCCAGAGGACTCTGCTTCTCATGCCTTCACAAAAATGCAGTGCATGGGCTCCCTTATTCTTCAAAGCATGCAAATTCCCCAGAATTCGTGGCATCAAGGATAAGGATCATTATTGGTTGGCAACCCTCCTTGACCACAGTTAAGGGTAAATTCTCAGAACTCATCCGACCCTCGCAGAGGGAGCACAGGGTGAACTATCTTGAGGACACCCTAAAGAGGAGTTTAGTGCCTTTGCAGACTCTGGTATGTTCCAGACTCTAGTAGGTTCCAGACTCTGGTAGGTAAAAGTAAAGCCCCATACACACGGTCTGACAATCCGCGGACCAGGTCGGTCGGATCCTGTCCGTCATACTTTGTCTGATGTTGGTTTTGCATACACACGGTCGGACAAAGTTGTCGGAAAATCCAATCATTCTGAACGTGGTGACGTTTGTTGCCTACGACGGGACTACGTAGAGGCTAGTAGCCAATAGCTTTGGTCTTGTAATGTGATCTGAGCATGCGTAGCACTTTGTCCGGTCGGACAACCGTACACACGATCGGATTTGGTGTGATCGGACCGTGTTGTCGGCAAATCTTTCCAGCAGGAGATAAGACTTTGTCCGTCGGACAATCCGACGTACACTGTCCGATGGTGCATACACACGGTCTGATTTTTCAACAACATTGTCCGATTGGACAGAATCCATGAAAAAGTCCGACCGTGTGTATGGGGCTTTAGTTTTAAAGCTTCTGTTGGTCAAAGGACTAGCGATGAAGAAGGGAGCTGCCTCAGTGATGCATTTCAATTTTTTTTTTTTAGTCCTCGGCACCCAGGGCTGTCATCTTCAACATCGTCTTCATTAAATGGTGGAAAATTATCTAGTGGCAAAAACAGACATGTAGATGATCCCGAAAATAAGACCTACCCTGATAATGAGACCTACTGTGATTTTAGGGGAGGGCTGCAATATAAGCCCTACCCCGAAAATAAGCTCTAGTTTAAAGTGGTTTGAAAATTGTAGAATCCACTCTCCTACAGTAGTACACAATGCAAAAGCTGTGTGCCTCTGCAATACAATCGTATCAAATACCCTCGGTACAGCGGCGCTCAGCTGATCTCCTCTTCTCCCAGCTGTCAACGGGGGATCTTGGCCCCCCTCCCTGCAGTGCTCAGGAGTGGGGAAGAGAGCTCCGGCGGGCCATTGAAGTATCGAGCTGAGATCAGCTGATCTCTGCTGCTCTCCTCTTCTCCTGGGTGTCAGCAATGGATCTCGGCCCCCCTCCATGCAGTGCTCAGAGTGGGGAAGATAGCTCAGGCGGGTCATGGAAGCGCTCAGCAGCGCTATAAGAAGGTACTTGCACAACCATACCACAGAAACACAGAAACACCACCACAGAAACACACACCCTCCACATTACACAATCCTGTAAAAGGGAGGATTCCAGCATTTTACAAGTAATTTTACTCTGTTCACACTGGGGATTCCTGACAGGCAGTGAGGGAGAGGGGGAGAGAAGATAACACCATGCATGACAAGCCCTACCCCGAAAATAAGCACTACTGTGTTTTTGGTTGCCAAAATTATTAATTTTCAGGGAAACACAGTAGACCACTGGCCTGTTTGACAGTGCATCACATTTCAATTTTTATACAGCAAAGCCATTTCTTGCTTTCATCCAGAGTACCTCTAGAAGGTTACGGGGTGAAGGCATCACCAACACCCAAAGCCCAATTTTTCTGCAACTGTTAATTCTATCCAAAGTCTACGAAAGAGACACCAGACTTAAGCTAAAAAAGATTGTTAATATTGGCGGCACTATCATTTGGCTTCTTCACATAAGGCTTACTCACTGTAGTGGAAAACTTTATTATTTCCATCCAAAGCCTTCCAAAGAGACACCAGAATTTATCCGACAAAAATCGCTAATCTGTATGCTTAGGGTTGTTGTCCTGCTGGAAAGTGAACCTCCGCCCCAGTCTCAAGTCTTTTGCAGACTCTAACAGGTTTTCTCCTAAGATTTTTGGCTCCATCCATCTTCCCATCAACTCTGACCAGTTTCCCTGTTGAAGAAAATCATCCCCACAACATGATGCTGCCACCTCCATAATTCACGGTGGGGATGGTGTGTTCAGGGTGCTGTGCAGTGTTAGTTTTCCACCACACATAGCATTTTGCTTTGTCCCCCACATGGCTTCTCACAAACTGCAAAAGGCTCTTCTTATGGCTTTCTTTCAACAATGGCTTTCTTCCTGCCAATCCTCAATAAAAGGTCAGATTTGTGGAATGTCAAGACAAGTCTAATAATTGGAGGAGAGCATGCTGACTTCCCAGCAGAGCTAGGGAACTGACCACAGTGTGTTCTCCTGCTTAGTGTAGTCAGTTTTTAATAGGAAAGCAGAGGGACTGGCGGGAACACCAGGGATTTCACATAAAGGAAGCAATACAAAGAGAACAGGATGCTTTTCCATACAAGTACAGGGTACAGCAGGCACATACCAGAAATATGAAATGTTGAGGTAACAAACACTTTAACAATGGGGAGCCAGAGACACAGGGGAATAGTTTGAAATTGTTGTGCATTAGGAAAAAAATATAAATTTTTTTCCTTATCCGACTGACTGTCATGGCATGACTGTCAAATCAATAACTGACAAATCTAATAATTATATTCTTGGCAAGATGACCTAATATGTCTACTACCATAGGTGTCAATGTTAGCCATCAGAATTTCCACATTTAGGGCAAAGAAAAGCCTAAGGAACATGAAAGAGTCTCCCCAAAAAATGAATTATTGTTTTTTCCTTAGGAAGTCTTGCATTATAATCAGTCATACGACTAGGAAATATATCACGATTATTCCACGATTATTCCATTCTTAGACACATAGGGGTTGATAAATTGGAGAGTGCAAAATCTGGTGCAGCTCTGCATAGAAACTAATCAGCTTCCAGGTTTTTAGTCAAAGCTTGAGTGCTGGTTCACACAGGGGCGACACGACTTCCAGCGCGACTTTTGGAGGCAACTTGGACACCACTTGAGGAGCTACTTCAACACGACTTGGGGCGACTTACAACACGACTTTAAGTCGCCCCAGGCCAGGCGACTTTGGCCATGGCCAATCAGAGAATAATCAGCTCTGGAGGGAGAACTCCACGCCAAATTTTAAATAAAAAACTGGCATGGGTTTCCCCTCCAGGAGCATACCAGGCCCTTAGGTCTGGTATGGATTTCAAGGACAACTCCCTATGCCGAAAAAACGGCGTGGGGGTCCCCCCAAAATCCATACCAGACCCTTATCCGAGCACGCAGCCTGGCCGGTCAGGCCGCATGCCCTCAACATGGGGGGTGGGTGCCATGTTGATGAGGACAAGGGCCTCTTCCCGACAACCCTGGCCATTGGTTGTCGGGGTCTGCGGGCGGGGGGCTTATCGGAGGAATCCGGGAGCCCCCTTTAATAAGGGGACCCCCAGATCCCGGCCCCCCACCCTATGTGAATGAATATGGGGTACGATGTACACCTACCCATTCACCTAAGGTGTAAAAGTATAAATAAAACAACCACACAATTTTTTTAAATATTTTATTGCACTGCTCCGGGGGTCTTCTTCCGTCTTTGGGGGTCTTCTTGCCGGACTCCTCCGCTCTCTTCTGCTCTTTTACCTAGCTCTTTCACTAGCGGAGGAGCACGGCTTTCTTCTTCGTCGTCGCCGCCGTCGCCTGGGGGTCTCGTTCCGCCTTCGGGGGTCTCTCTGGGGGTCTCTTCTGTTCTTGCCGCTGTCGCCGCCTTCTGCGCCGTCTTCTTCTTCCTCCTCTTTTTCTTCTGATGTTGACTCGTCGCTGTCTCTGGCCGGAATGGCAGAGATGCGCTGTGTTGTGACTTATATAGGAACAAGGAGGCGGGGTCACATGCTCATGTCACATGGTGACCCCGCCCCCCTATGATGTCACAGTCCCGGAGGATGCACAGCGACGAGTCAACATCGGAAGAAGAAGATGAGGAGGAAGAAGAAGATGGCGCAGAAGTGGCGACAGCGGCAAGAACAGAAGAGACCCCGGAAGACCCCCGAAGGCGGAACGAGACCCCCAGAAGAGGGCGGCGAATGCCGGGCTCCTCCGCTCGTGAAAGAGCTAGGTAAAAGAGCAGAAGAGAGCGGAGGAGTTCGGCGAGAAGACCCCCAAGACGGAAGAAGACCCCCGGAGCAGTGCAATAAAATATTATTTTATTTACACTTTTACACCTTAGGTGAATGGGTAGGGGTACATCGTACCCCATACTCATTCACATAGGGTGGGGGGCCGGGATCTGGGGGCCCCCTTATTAAAGGGGGCTCCTGGATTCCGATAAGCCCCCCGCCCACAGACCCCGACAACCAGGGGCCAGGGTTGTCGGAAAGAGGCCCTTGTCCTCATCAACATGGGGACAAGGTGCTTTGGGGTGGGGGGGCGCGGGGCGCCCCCCTTCCCCGAAGCACCCACCCCCCATGTTGAGGGCATGCGGCCTGGTACGGTTCAGGAGGGGGGGGCGCTCGCTCATCCCCACCCCCTTTCCTGACCGGCCAGGCTGCGTGCTCGCATAAGGGTCTGGTATGGATTTTGGGGGGACCCCCACACCGAACGGCGTAGGGGGTTGTCCTTGAAATCCATACCAGACCTAAGGGCCTGGTATGCTCCTGGAGGGGGAACCCATGCCGGTTTTTTATTTAAAATTTGGCGTGGAGTTCCTCCTCAAGGAGACACTGTCGCGTCCATATAGATGGAGATCCGACTTGGAGGCGACTTCCATTGAAATCAATGGGTACAAGTCGCCTAGAAGTCGGATTGAAGTAGTACAGGAACCTTTTCTGAAGTCGCAGTGACTTCAGTAGCGTTCATTAAGACGGCTCTCATTCACTTGCATGTAATTTCTGATGTCAAGCGACTTGGGGCGACTTGTGGTCTGACAAGTCGCCCCCCCAAGTCGCGGTAGTGTGAACGGGCTCTAAATGAATAAACTGAAGTTAGAAGCTGATTGGCTACCATGCACAGCTGTGCCAGATTTTGTACTCTTCAGGTTTTAGTAAATCAACCCCATAGTCATGTCTTGTAATACAATCTTTCAAAAAGATGTTACACTGTCATTATGCCTTGTAAGTCTGGCAATTTGTAGATGACACTTTCTAAGACCAGTGGATTGGTAGAGGAGGACTTTTTTAACAGCCTTCACAACCTTGTTTTCACCAACAGTCTTTTTTTCATGGGGTAATGTTAAAACTGTTGCATATGTATAAAAAAAACATATTCTTATAATAACCTTAGGGCTAGGATTATAAATACAATCCGTTGTATCCAATTCACTCCAATGTTTTCACACAGTTCAATAACTGAACCGATAACAGAACAATATATCACACATAACTGAGGTTATGTAAAAGGTTTTAGGAATAAAATTCTGCACAATTTAAAACTTTAATAAATCAAGCTTTCAAGTAGTGTTCATTGTATTTTTTAAAATATATACACACATCTAAAGTTAATTAAGGTTAGAGTTTAACCACTTGCTTACTGTGCACTTAAA
The DNA here is from genome assembly GCA_028564925.1 of Lithobates sylvaticus. Lineage (NCBI taxonomy): Eukaryota > Metazoa > Chordata > Amphibia > Anura > Ranidae > Lithobates > Lithobates sylvaticus. Next base: position 661,632,761 of record CM053026.1, on the reverse strand, counting down.
CACCCTTCCTGCCCAGACCAATTTTCAGCTTTCAGTGCTCTCGCACTTTCAGTGACAATTGCGCGGTCATGCAATGCTGTAACCAAATTAATTTTTTATCATTTTGTTCGCACAAATAGAGCTTTAGTTTGGTGGTATTTATTTGCGACTCCGTTTTTTATTTTTTGCAATATAAGCGAAAACCTAGCGGAAATTTTGAAAAAAAACAATATTTTCTCCTTTCTTTTTTAAAAGAAATCCAATAAAATCAAATTTTGTCATAAATTTAAGCCAAAATGTATTCTGCTACATGTTTTTTGTAAAAAAAATTCCATTAAGTGTATAATAATTGGTTCGCGTGATCACGGACATATGTACGCAAATGATCATGTAAAAGGGGTGTGCAGGTGATCACGGACATATGTGTGCAGATAATCATTGGCACATGTTATTTTACTGGGACATATGTGAGGGACATGTGTTTTTATTATTTGGGGACATGTGTGTTTTGGGGACATGTGTGTTTTACTGTGGGGACATGTGTGTTTTACTGTGGGGACACTACACTGGTGATCAGTGAGTAAAAAACTGTAAAAAAAACAGCTCATACTCACTGATCAACAGCCGGCTGCAGCGATCCGCTCTCCTCACCGACGACTTCCGTGTGAGGAGAGGAGGGCCGATTGCCTAGCAACCGGCTGTTTGTTTACATCACATGACGGCTGTGATTCGACACGGCTGTCATGTGATCAGGAGGGCCAATCACCGAGCCCTCCTGCCGATTCGAGATGCGCCGTGTCCGGGTGACATGGCCGCATTGGGATCGCGCCGCTGCGCGGGCACGCGCGCGCGCGATCCCTCTACTTCCGGAACGTCCTATCAGAAGTAGACGGCTCCCACCCGGCCGTATATGTACATTGGCCGGGTGGGAAGTGGTTAAAGACTCTAAAAACCTTCATAAAGTGCCAGATGGTGAATTCCTGAGATCTAAGCAGCCTTAACCCACCTCCCACAACTCACATTGGCCTGTAAGGCTGCCAGTCACAGTTTTTAGTCCTGGTTAAAGTTTTAGTGTGAACGTAATCAAGCCTAAAATATTTGTAAGGTATCAACAATGCTGAATTGCAGGCACAAGTACCTGTGTTAGTATTACCTGTTAGGTGAAGGCACCCTGTACTGTAATCAAGTACCAGACACAGTTGATCTGAACATAAACCGTGGTATATGCATATATAATAAAAAGCCTTCACTTTATCGAAGTAATGACCAGATTCAGCATTCCAGATAAAACTAGCCGTATTAGCTTATTTTTTGGGTACCTTTATACATTATCTCACAAAGGTATATTATATCTTTTAATGTGACAACACTGAAGAAATTACACTTTGCTACAATGTAAAGTAGTGAGTGTACAGCTTGTATAGCAGTGTAAAATTTGCTGTTCCCTCAAAATAACTCAACACACTAATTAATGTCTAGACCGCTGGCAACAAAAGTGAGTACACCCGTAAGTTAAAATGTCCAAATTGGGCCCAAAGTGTCAATATTTTTGTGGCCACCATTATTTTCCAGCACTGCCTTAACCCTCTTGGGCATGGAGTTCACCAGAGCTTCACAGGTTGCCACTGGAGTCCTCTTCCACTCCTCCATGACAACATCATGGAGCTGGTGGATGTTAGAGACCTTGCACTCCTCCACCTTCAGTTTGAGGATGCCCCACAGATACTCAATAGGGTTTAGGTCTGGGGACATGCTTGGCCAGTCCATCACCTTTACCCTCAGCTTTTTTACCAAGGCAGTAGTCGTCTTGGAGGTGTGTTTGGGGTCGCTATCATGTTGGAATACTGCCCTGCGGCTCAGTCTCCAAAGGGAGGGGATCATGCTCTGCTTCAGTATGTCACATTACATGTTGGCATTCATGGTTCCCTCAATGAACTGTAGCTCCCCAGTGTTGGCAGCACTCATGCAGCCCCCAGACCATGACACTCCCCTCACCATGCTTGACTATGGGCAAGACACACTTCTCTTTGTACTCCTCACCTGGTTGCTGCCACACACGCTTGACACCATTTGAACCAAATAAGTTTATCTTGGTCTCATCAGACCACAGGACGTGGTTCCAGTAATCCAAGTCCTTAGTCTGCTTGTCTTCAGCAAACTGTTTGCGGGCTTTCTTGAGCAGCATCTTTAGAAGAGGCTTCCTTCTGGGACGACAGGCATGCAGACCAATTTGATGCAGTGTGCGGCGTATGGTCTGAGCACTGACAGGCTGACCCCCCACCCCTTCAACCTCTGCAGCAATGCTGGCAGCACTCATACATCTATTTCCCAAAGACAACCTCTGGATATGATGCTGGGCGTGCACTCAACCTCTTTGGTCGACCATGACGAGGCCTGTTCTGAGTAAAACCTGTCCTGTTAAACTGCTGTATGGTCTTGGCCACCATGCTGCAGCTCAGTTTTAGGGTCTTGGCAATCTTCCTATAGCCTAGGCCATCCTTATGTAGAGCAAAAAAAAAAATTTTCAGATCCTCAGAGAGTTCTTTGCCATGAGGTGTCACGCTGAATTTCCAGTAACCAGTATGAGAGAGTGAGAGCGATAACACCACATTTAAACACCTGCTCTCCATTAATACCTAAGACCTTGTAACACTAACGAGTCACATGACCCCGGGGAGGGAAAATGGCTAATTGGGCCCAGTTTGGACATTTTCACTTAGGGGTGTATTCACTTTTGTTGCCAGCGGTTTAGACATTAATGGCTGTGTGTTGAGTTGATTTGAAGGGACAGCAAATTTACACTGTTATACAAGCTGTACACTCACTACTTTAAATTGTAGCAAAGTGTCATATCTTCAGTGTTGTCACATGAAAAGATATAATAAAATATTTCAAAAATGTGAGGGGTGTACTCACTTTTGTGAGATACTGTATATTGTTGACATATTAGAATAAAAAGGCCTAAGAGTATGTATTGAAAAACAAAATGATGGTCAGTATGGAGAATTACAGATATCTTGTTAGTGTTTGATCCATTACCAGACATATCACTGGCAGGCAATACTCACTTATTCTGGTTGTAGTGGCTACTTGCCCCAGTTGTAGTAAGACCTTGAGCAGCATCTTCAAAGTTGTAGTCTGTTTGGTAGAAATCACACTCAAACTGTTCCATTGTTCTTATGTCTCTTGTTTGGTTCTCTCTGAACCTGTAAATAAAAAAAACGTCTATTATGGAAACATTATAAATTTATTTAAAGTGGTATTAGGCCCCAAAACAAAAATGTAATGTATTAAAGTCACAAATGCTTAAATGTGATGGCTGCACTTTTTTTCCCGAAATTTTCCCTGGTGATCCAGCCGGTAACATGCTTCCTGACTTGGAGTGGAGACACCACTGGAGAAGCATTTTTAATTGGGGGGGGGGGGGGGTTGTAATGTTAGCTGATGTAATAGCCAGTTTATATGGACTTGGCTAACAATTCAAGACCAAACTCCTGCTAACATTTTATAAGTAATTACAGCAACAGTTTTTTTTTCCTTTTGGGATAAAGGAGAAAGACAATTGTAAGCATCCTGGTCAGTGTTAAAGTGATACAAAAAAAATTAAAATAAATTGCAGCTCTAATAATGATGTGATGAACAGACAAACAACTTCTAAACAATAGTCCTTCTTTGGACAATCGTGACATAAGTGAGATCCCACAATAAATGGAAAAAGTCCATAAATAATCATCCATAAACAATGTGCAATATTCCTTCCCGTATATGGATATGGAAGAAATGGCCACTCACCAGAGAGAAGTGCTGTCTCAACTAAGAGAACAGCTCACTCGCTTTGTGCACTACAAGTGCCAATGAAATTCTTTAAAGGGAGTTGGATGTTAACGCCTCCTCCACATCATACCATAGTCATCAAAATAAAAATAACTCATAGTAGTAAATCATAAATCGGGAACAGAAAAGGAAGGTACACTCGTGATGGTAACATAAAATATTGAATCAGTGCATCCCTCCATCTTCCCGACATACAATGCAAACTCACCACAGGGACTATGAAAATACGCAATACGTGGCCCAATCAGCTCAACAAGTATAATCGGATGAATCACACCAATGCCTCCAGTGTTCACTGAATCCAAGACTCTCAGTAAAGATCAAGGAAAGAAGGATGACCCCCTGGAAGCCGCACATCTAAGGTGTCCTACTGAGATGAGTGGAGTGGCAACCTCAGCATGGACTCTGACCATGCCACGCTCCCAACACATTTTGCTCCACCCCCAGAGCTAAGACATGTTAGGGGACACTCAGTGGCTCACACCGCAACATGATAACAATTGAATAGGAAAAAACAGGGCTATAGTTTAGTAGAGTTTTTTTGATCCATGATAACAGAGTAGCTAAAAAACACTATATTAAAAACAATAATAATAAAAAAATTATTGTCAATCACATGTGAATGCCACCGTGGTCGGCATTCATGGCGGTGTGACATCACATGAATGGCACTGCCCAACATGTTTCCAATCGTCTTTAGGGGCCTCTGAAGACGAGCATTGGATGTAAACGTGTTGGGTGGTGCCATTCATGCCGCGGTGGCGTTCCTATGTGAGTGACAAGTGTTTTTTTTATCATTGTTTTTAATATCGTTTTATTTAGTTGCTAAATGAAAATGTAGTCTAGGTACATATTTCACTGGTTTACCAGGCTAACTTAACCTGTATTGCTAAAGAAGGCTTGATGTTTCCAGAACGGAATAGTTGAAGGTCAAAATACACACACAGCTGAATGAGTGGTAACTAATTCCACAATGCTATACAGACGGTTAATTTGAGCAGACAATCTTAAAGCAAATAGTTACTGTACTGCTGTTCTCTTTATTTAAAAAATAAAACCCATAATGCTTTGCGATATCTGTGTTTTGGATTCCACTTTTGTGTGTGTTCAAATGTGCCCCTACATGCTGTACCCTGTGTAACAGAACTGCTTTAGTTACCTGCTTGTGCTGACCAATTAACCTATATCTGAATTAAAAGTTTAAATTAAAATATGTACAGTTTATAAAACCTTAGAAGGAAACTTGCTAACTAAATGTGCCTTTCTTTTGCTTATTGCAGTACAGTAAAACACAAAAGTACCTATCATATTGAATAAAAAAATGCAGCAGTCACCAACCATAGCACACTGATTCAATATTTATAGCTCAGGTACCATAGCATATGCAAGTAACTAGCTCTGTCATACATCATGCAACACAATGAAGACTTGCAAAAGAGCTGTCAGGCAGAATATTTTCAACTTTGATCACTCAGTTAACCAGAATAGCTGGATTGTCAAAAGCCTGTGACTTAAAAAAGTACAGTTAGATAGTCTAATTCAGCGTTATGGAAGATTGCACGTTATTTAGGTACGTGGGAGATGATTTACTATAAAAGAAAACCAGGTACAGCTTTGAAACCTAAAACAAATCTCTGCTTTGTTCATCCAGGTTTGAAACAGCTGTATGCAAACTAGATAAACTACATAATATTTAAAAAATAATTCCAGGTATGGCTATTTTATACTCACCGATAGTTACATTGGGCCAGTTTAGACCAAAACAACTATGCGTATACTATACACGGTCAGTTCCCCAGAAACGGAAGTAAATACCACTCATCCAGTGATCTCCACTTGCTTCTGCATATTGCGCCAAGAGGATGCCCTGCTGCATTCTGAACACAGTAGGTCAACCACTTGGCACAAGCACTATTTAGAGAATGCTTTGCATAGATTGAATGAATGCAAAGCATTCTTTGATTAGGCGAGGTGGAGAGCATGACGTCACCACCCTGCCTCTTCACTTTGTCCAATCAGAAAATTCTTTGCATTCATTCAGAAAATGCATGTGCCAAGCAGTCAACCTCCTGTGTTCAGAATTCAGCAGCACAGTCGCTTGGCACAGAACTCAGAAGCAAGTGGAGATCACTGGAGTAGCGGTATCTACTTCAGTCAATTCCAGCTTTCAAGGAGCATTGGCCAGGTATGGTATATATACAGTGCCTTGAAAAAGTATTCATACTTCTTGAAATTTTTCACATTTGGTCATGTTACAACCAAAAACATACATTTTTTTTTATGTTATAGACCAACACAACGTGGCACATAATTGTAAAGTGGAAGGAAAATGATAAATGCTTTTCAATTTTTTTTACAAATAAATATCTGAAAAGTATGGTGTGCAGTTGTATTCAGCCCCCTTTACTCTGATACCCCTAACTAAAATCTAGTGGAATCAATTGCCTTCAGAAGTCACCTAATTAGTAAATAGAGTCCACTAATCTTAGTATAGATACAACTGTTCTGTGAAGAACCTCAGTGAACAAACAGCATAATGAAGGCCAAGGAACACACCAGAGAAGTCAGGGATAAAGTTGTGGAGAAGTTTAAAGCAGGGTTAGGGTATAAAAAAATATTCCAAGCTTTGAACATCTCACGGAGCACTGTTCAATCCATCATCTGAAAATGGAGAGTATGGCACAACTGCAAACCTACCAAGACATGGCCGTCTACCTAAACTGACAGGCCGGGCAAGGAGAGCATTAATCAGAGAAGCATGGTAACTCTGGAGGAGCTGCAGAGATCCACAGCTCAAGAGGGAGAATCTGTACACAGGACAACTATTAATCATGCACTCCACAAATCTGGCCTTTATGGACAAGTTGCAAGAAGAAAGCCATTATTGAAAGAAAGCCATAAGAAGTCCTGTTTGCAGTTAGTGAGAAGCCATGTGGGGGACACAGCAAACATATGGAAGAAGGTTCTCTGGTCAGATGAGACCAAAATTGAACACAAAATTCTGTGGCAGAAAACGAACACTGCGCATCACACTGAACACACCATCTTCAGCAGGGTCAGGGAAACTGGTCAGAGTTGATGGGAAGATGGATGGAGCCAAATACAGGGCAATCTTAGAAGAAAACCTGTTTCTGCAAAAGACTTGAGACTGGGGCGAAGGTTCACCTTCCAGCAGGACAATGATCCTAAACATACAGCCAGAGCTACAATGGAATGGTTTAGATCAAAGCATATTCATGTGTTAGAATGGCCCAAAGTCCAGACCTAAATCCAATTGAGAATCCGCGGCAAGACTTGAAAATTGCTGTTCACAGTCGCTCTCCATCCAATCTGACAGAGCATTTTTGCAAAGAAAAATGGGCAAAAATGTCACTCTCTAGATTTACAAAGCTGGTAGAGACATCCCCAAAAAGACTTACATCTGTAATTGCAGCAAAAGGTGGTTCTACAAAATATTGACTCGAGGGGTGAATACAAAGGCTCGCCACACTTTTCAAATATTTGTAAAAAAAATTGAAAACCATTTATAATTTTTCTTCCACTTCACAATTATGTGTCACACTGTGTTGGTCTATCATATAAAATCCCAATAAAATATATTTATGTTTTTGGTTGTAGCATGACAAAATGTGGAATATTTCAATGGGTATGAATACTTTTTTAAGGCACTGTATATATATATGTGTAGCAAGATCCCAGGCCTCCTTAAGTCTAATGAGAACCTTCAGAGCCAAGAGCTGCTGACATCCCTCCATATAGAGTGGGTTGTAAGGCATAGCGGGTGTAATGCAAGATAGATTCATGGGCGCCAGGCACTTCTTGAATGCAAAGAGATTGTATTTCTCTTGAACAGAACTTTGGGAGAGAGGGTTAGGGCCAGCACACCCTTAGGTAGTTGCAATGTTAATTAGCAGACTCCGAGACTTCTACAGGTAGACAGTCATAAAGGGCAAAGGCATCCAGCAAGACACCACATCTGAGTGTGTAGGAATGCTGTCTTCTATGGCAACAGTCTTAGAACAGTTCCTAACACAGATTGTAACAGACTCCTTTACTTTCTGTACAGTCACTTCTTGTAGGTTTTCAACCCACTGAGCTCCCAGTCTCTCTCTCTAGACTTGCTTATTCACTGCCAGCGAATCCCTTGAGCTCTTCCAATCTTCACTTAAGTATCTTCCTCAAGCGTCACCCCCAGCTTCTCTGCTGGGTTCTTAGCTTGGCACTACAGATACTTCTCAAGCTTCATCTCACTGGCCTGCTCGGTCCCTGGCTTGACACACAAGGCTGCTCTGCAAGCGTCACCTCTGCTGGCTGGGTCCCTGGCTTGACACCTGCTGAAGTTTTCAGATTCTTCACCAGCCCCTGTGGGTGAGACTACTGCTCCGGTACTTGCTTCAGCTACTCACTGTGGTCCCTGGTAATAAGGTGGTTGGTCCCTTAGTGGCGACAGCTTCCCCTCTACCTCTGACCACAACAGGTTCTCTGGCCAGCAGAACCCTAACTTCTGGTTGGACTGCAAGCCGCAATCCCAACCCTATGCTGCTCTCTTGCTTCTGGATAGGCCCTCAGACAGCCTAGCAGCCAGATGTGCCCGGGATAGGCCCAAACTCTGGCCTAGCAGCCCGGGCAATACAACACATGTCCACCCACACAGCCATCCAGGTGGCACAGAACACTGATCACCTGACTTCAACCAAATATATAGGTTTTCCCAGCAGGCCAAGAGATTTAAGAAAACCCCGGCCCATCGGCTGAGATACCCCATATGCTCCTAATGTGTCCTTGCTTTGCCTTTGTCTTATCTAATGTCACCAGGTACCCGGTCACCTAGTCGCAGATGAGAGAAGTGCAGCAATTCTAGACTTAAGGTGGAATCAATTGATCCCTAACAATGAGCCCAGGTAACTACACCTGGCAGGTAATTTTAAGAGCAACCCTGTCTATGCACCAGGGTGCTACATATTTATATAAATATATATATATATATATTTATATATTAACATTGGTCCAAGCTGGACCAATGTACCTATGTAATAAATTGTCATACCAGGAATTCTTATTTAAATGTGAGAAAGTATATTTCTATTGGGGTAATATAGGAGGAGAGGTCACTAAAGAAGAGATTCATGTGCTAAAATTCAAGAGAGAAATTCAAATTAGATCATAAATATTAACTAACTGTTTTACAACTTCCTGTAAATCTTTAATGAATATAAAATGTGTATTTTTTTGTGCATTAATATGGTGTAGGTGGAGTCAAAGATGACTCACACTTTGTTTTTGTTTAGACGGCATCTGCTTTCAAGGCTCTTTTTACATTTCATATAGTTAATACTGATATATATTAAAACTAAGCAATTTTTTGTAAGTTTTAGTAAATGTAATCAATCAGCATACTATATCCTGCCCCCATAGTGTTTAGCAATAGGAGGACATGGAGGATGAGGGAGGGAGAAAGGGGAGTGTCATTCGTCACTGTGTATATGCCCACATGTATGACTCTATAGTCATGTGGGCTGTACAGATAAGAAAAAGGAGGAAATGATGAGCTTAAAAGGGAACTGAAATTGAACATGCTCAGTAGATGACACCAACTAGTCTGCACAATCTCAGCCTGCAGTGGGGACACAGAGAAGACGGGAGGGACAGCAGCTGAAGGCAGGATCAACCAGGTATATTTCACTCTACACAAAGCAAATGCTTTAGTGGCTTTGTAAATATGAACACTCTGTTATGTAGCATGTAATTAGAGTTTTTCATAGTCTGGGTTTAATAAAACTTTCATTTTTTCTTACAGTTTGCTTAACAATCTATTTATACCTAGTTTGTTAAGGTAAATTTCCGTAAATTTGTAGTAATAGCATACAATTTCTTATGCTTTCCCAGCTGCAGTACTGTAGCACTTAACCACAAACTGTAGTCAGTTAGGCCCCTTTCACACCGGGGCGTTTTTCATGCGGTACAGCGCTAAAAATAGCGCCTGTTCACCGCATGAAAAAAATCCGGCCCCTTTAACTCCAGTGTGAAAGCCTGAGGGCTTTCACACTGGAGCGGTGCGCTAGCAGGACGGCAAAAAAAGTCCTGCTAGCAGCATCTTTGGAGCGGTATAGTTCACCGCTCCTATACCGCTCCTTCCCATTGATTAGAATGGGACACCGCGGTGAAACCGCGACAATACCGCCGCAAAGCGCCGCTACGGTGGTGCTCTGCGGGGGGTCTTTAACCCTTTTTCGGCCGCTCGCGGGGGGTAAAACCGCACCGCGAACGGCCGAAAGCAGCATCTTTGGAGCGGTATAGGAGCGGTGTGTTCACCGCTCCTATACCGCTCCTTCCCATTGATTAGAATGGGACACCGCGGTGAAACCGCGGCAATACCGCCGCAAAGCGCCGCTACGGTGGCGCTCTGCGGGGGGTCTTTAACCCTTTTTCGGCCGCTCGCGGGGGGTAAAACCGCACCGCGAACGGCCGAAAACCGCGGTTAAAACGACGGTAAAGCAGCACTAAATATAGCGCTGCTTTACCGTCACCGCGGCTCCCCGCCCCAGTGTGAAAGGGGCCTTACAGTAATTTCTAGGAACTATAGTCAAACATACCGGCTTTGTGTTCCCTATTCAGTTTCACACTTGTTACACTGTCAGTGGTGAATGCTGCTTAGCCTTAAACTGGCGGCCCAAAAAGGAGACAATGATAAAGAATTCTCAGAAGCCATATGAAATTAAACTCTAATATGGAGGAACTCAGAGCAGGCTTCATAAGTGAGCTTTTCCTAAGCAGGCAGAACGATCATAATAAATCTCTGCCAATATTCCCTGCAGATGGCAGGAATCCAGAATAATATAGTAAAAAGATCCTTATCAGTGTGGAATGCCAGTGTAAACCTTCTAAATCTGTGCAGCTTTTACCAATGCAAATCTGACAAGGAAGGAAACCAAATACGAAAGACTTGGTAGGACATCTATACATTTATGAAGTAAATTAGTGACATGGTTAGACACAAAACAGTCTGCCTCATAAGTAACAAAGTCAACAGGTTTAGGCCCCTTTCACAGGGGACGGATCCTTAATGATCCGCCCCGTGAACATCCGCTTGCTCAGCGGGGATCGCTCTGTTGATCCCCGCTGAGCCGGCGGATGACAGGGCGGTCCCTGCACCGCATGTGTGAAAAAGGGGCCTTAGGCCTCATACACACGGGGCTTAAAAAAATTCACCCCTACACTGCCACCTCCTGGTTAACCCCTTCACTGCCAGTGTCATTTACACAGGAATCAGTGCATTTGTATAGCACTGATTGCTGTATAAATGACAATGGTCCCAAAAATGTGTCAAAAATGTCCGATGTGTCCGCCATAATGTTGCAGTCACAATAAAAATTGCTGATCGCCGCCATTACTAGTAAAAAAAAAATTATTAATAAAAATGCTATAAAAACTATCCCCTATTTTGTAAACGCTATAACTTTTGCGCAAACCAATCAATTAACGCTTATTGCGATTTTTTTTTACCAAAAATATGTAGAAGAATATGTATCGGCCTAAACTGAGGGAAAAAAAAAAATTTTTATGTATTTTTTGGGGATATTTATTATAGCAAAAAGTAAAAAATAATGTGTTTTTTTTCAAAATTGTCGCTCTTTTTTTAGTTTATAGCGCAAAAAATAAAAGCCGCAGGGGTGATCAACTACCACCAAAAGAAAGCTCTATTTGTGGGGAAAAAAGGACGTCAAATTTGTTTGGAAGCCACATCGCACGACCGCGCAAATGTCAGTTAAAGCGACACAGTGGCGAATCGTAAAAAGTGGTCTGGTCTTAAGCCAGCAAAAAGGTCCGGTCTGAAAGTGATTGACCAGAAATTGAAAATCAATATAATACATAATCAGTGATCATAAAAAACAGCCAATGATAAATGTGAAAAAAGTACTAAAAATTCATGTTTCAGTGTATCTATGTGCAAAACACTCCATGCACCAAAGGCAGTGATGTAGCTAATCAAATCCTTCAATGTAAACAGATTTTCCACTACTGTGTGCACCCGCAATGATAAACTGCTTATCAGATCCTCTGACCTCTAAGGAAGGAGGTCTGGCTGCACTGGCTGCATATGGGATTTCTTACCCTTTGCGCAGATGCTGTCGACTTCTTCCATTCTGCAACATGCGCGTCCACCGCTGTCTCAGATGTACGTGGCTCCAGTCGGGTGTGCTTCCCCACTGGGCCTGTTTTACTTGTTGAACCTTTCTACAATATATTGTTTCTTCCAAACACAGACTCTGTGTGCTCACTGCCTGCTGCACAACGCTGCACCTAACCCACATAGGGCGGCAGTCCAAAGGATATGCCACTCTTTGCAACTGGTGTGGATGGAGGAGCAGGGGTCACTATGGAGCTGTTAGGAGCAGCCTTGGCCCTAGTGCCTACATTTATTGGGTCAAACATCTCTCTGTTGAAATAGGAGAAGAGGCTGGAGAGTGCTGCTTGCCTGTACTAGGTCCCCACTAGCCTGGAACAAATTGTGGCACACCTGGAAGGCCTGTTTGGGGAAAACATAACGGTCCCATGGCTAAGACAGAGCTTTTTCATCCACAGACAGCAGGAGAACGAAAGCCTCATCTACCTTTCGGTAGCCCTCCAGAACCTGTAGAAATGCCTAGAGAAAAAGCATATGCAAGACTGTGTCAACATTTAAGAAAGAGCTGGCCCTTCTCTCCAATGGCGAGAATCTGTTACAGGGGACCTGGATGAAGACCAGAAGTGCTGGTTTTGGGGCCACTTTGGACATGTAGCCAGGAACTGTGGCTAGTCTGAAAACAAGAGTGCACAGAGGGGTCACTGTTAAACTAGGGGCTCCTGGGACAGTCCTCAGGAACGGCAACACAAGGTCCCATTGGAGTAGAGACCATGGTCACACCAAGTCCAATCATCAATGCTCTAATAAATGGCCAGGTGGTCCCTTACTTGATTGACACTGGGTCAGAATTCACCTTCATATATAAGTTCTATACCCAACTATTAAGGACTAGAGACCAGTTGGACCCCTCCTGTCTGTCTCTGAAGGCGGATAATAACTTGCTTATCATGAGGGAGAATACAGATAGACAACCAGGTGGTGAAACAGGTAGGGGCTGTGGTTTATGAGTCATATTCAGAAGTCCCACACCATACCTTACCATACCTTACCAACCTCACAGTATGGGGCCTGTGAGCGTTTCAACTACACTGTCAGGGAAATTCCTGGAATGGATACAGTAGTGGTCCCCCTGGGGTGCCTGTGCGCGCTATTGTGCAGGCGTGCGTTGGTGCGTGCGCCTGTGCCTGTGCGCACGGATGCACGGGTGCGTGCGCCTGTGTGCATAGGCGCGCACGCGGCGCTTGCCGCCAATTAGCCTACTTAGGATCCTCATGCACTGTGCCCGGTGCTGTCTGATCTGCAGCTCCCTGTACCCTAGCACCTGTTGCCTTGCCTGATCTTCTGATTCCCCTGATTACCCGGCTTGCCCTTGGATTATCCTGTCTTCTGCCTGCATCCGACCCCGGCTTGTCTTTGACCTTGAACCTGCCTGCTCCTCTGTACTACGTTGCCCGCCTGTTGCCAACCCTGCTTGTGACCCGGACTGTGAACTTGCCTGCTCCTTGGTACTGCACCGCCCACCTGTTGCCGACTGTGCCTGTGTTTGGACTTGCCGGCTCAGCTCCTGCTCTGCATCCGCTGCCAGTATCCAGCTGTCCAGTGATCACCACTCCACCTGCACTGGGACCTTTGGGCCTCTCCTCCTGCAGTTACCCGCCAGGCCATCATACCACTCTGTGCTCCCATGCCTCCTGTCTATACTACCAGGGGCCACGAACCAGACACGTAAGGGAGGCCTTCCCCTGCTATATCGGGCTCATCAGTCAGGTACCTGAAGTCTGACATACACTCTGCTGAAAATTTTATGGACTCTTAAGCAGGGCCACAGAAAATTACTGGCATCAGCATGTGGGGGCCGCAGTTTGAGCCTACAGCAACATGGTACATAGGGCCATGGGCTATACTCCATTCTTCCTAATGTTGGACACTACGGCCGGTTGCTTGTAAACCTCCTGCTGGATTCTCCAGAACACCCCACTTCCCATACGTGCAGTATGTGGGTGCAAGAGCATTTGGAATGGCTACAAAAAGCCAAGCAAGTAGTTCTGGACCGACCCTTAGACCAGGCAGAGAATGCAGTTATTGACAAACTGCCGCTGCGACTGGGGGACTGTTGGTAAAGAACCCAAAATATAAAAGAGGCAGGAAATTGGAGCCCAGGTGGAGGAGAAACCCTAATGGGTGGAGGAGAAACCTTTCCTGCCAACCCCAGTGTACAGGATGGTCTAAGAGGGGCCTTGACCCTTACAAAAGATGGCTCCACTGCAACTTGTTGAGGCCTTGCATAGAGTGGGGATTATTCCACCAAACCTGCTGCTGACAGAAGATACAATTACTCTGTGGATATTCTGCCTATACAGGAAGTCTCCTTCGAATGGTACCTGCCTCCCATTGAACCTGGACCTGCGGCCTCTGCTAGTCCTGAAGAGGGAAACCCCAGTAGTGCACCTACAGACAGCCTCGAGACACTGGTCCCGGAGACTGCCAGTCCTGATGACTCCCTGGACTTTCTTGAGGAATCAGCCTCCTGCTCAGGGGAAAAAGATGTAGATGGCCTTGAGGACCCACAACCACCCGCTGCTCCAGAATCACAAGCAGAAGATGACTACTCTGAAGGTGTCCCCACAAAGGACAGCTCGCCACTCCATGCTGTCTAACCTCGGGCATAACTCCCTGCAAAGTGATCTGATTATGTTGTTTGAAATGCTACTGTTATTGCCTAAGTTATGTTTTGTATGGTTACTTGTTCTTTACTGTGTTACGATGCCGAGGACAGCATCTGTCAAAGAGGGATGAAATGTAGACAGGTGCACTTTCTACTATCCACTGCAGGTGGTGCTCGACTGCAGCGGGCATGCAGGTGGGGAGAAGGTTGAGAGAAACGTGGTTCCGCTATAATTTTCTCTGTCACATGGAGGCAGCTATCCGATTGGATTGCAACCCACTTTGGCGGCCATCTTGGGACAGGCCGGCTCCCGGGCTTGGTGCACTCTATGCGAGTGGCTAGCATAGGGAAAGGTCTGTCTGGGACAGTACTTAGAGATAGGATAATGTTCCAGAGGAGTCGGGACAGTACAGGGACTACATCTAGCTTCTAGGAAGCCTTACCTTCTAGGGCTGGACCGGCCAGGCGGCATTCCACTCCTCATGGCAGATGCTGTCGGTATCTTCCATTCTGCAACTCAAAGGTCGACCGTTGTGTCAGTTGTAAGTGGCTTGGGTGTGCTTCCCCCGCTAGGCCTGTTGTACTTACTGAATGTTTCTATGTAGCGCTGACATTTTTGCTTACTAATACAATGTTAATGTGAATACAATGTAAACCTAAGGACAATGTTATTCCTTAATATTTGGCGCCATCTAGTGACCAAAACTAGAAATGGACTTAGGTGATTTTTCCTTTTCTTAATGTTGGAAAGATAACAGGAAGTGACTGTGTTTACTTTTGATATTCAAACTTATCTACCCAGAATGCCAGGTGACCTACCCATGATCACCCTGTACTGAAATGCATGCTGGGTAGGCTTTAAAACGACCCCGTGTGGCCATCTTGGGTCTCTTCAGAACGCATGGCCTGCCTGTGAGGACTGCTGAGGAGGTCTCCGGAGAGCACGGCCTACAGCCACTGCGAAACATCTACAGACTGTTTTCATCCCTCTGAGTGCAGAAGCAAGACACAGTGACCGGATCTGTTGAGGATCCAGAGACACCTCTTGAAGCATCAGAAGGACCCGGTTCAACTTGCGGAGTGGAGCGGTGCGACGGGGCCAGCCGGCCAGAAGCAAGACATAGAGCACCGGAGCAAAGCTGTCACACCTTTCAGTATCCAGTGGGTGAGAGGGCTGTTGCCCATTGTCTATTACGCACTTGTATACACTTAGGCAGTCAACTTAGCACTGCTGGGACCTGTAGTCCTAACGAGAAGGTTTTGCTAAAGACTGAAGTTTAAGCAGGCCTCAAGCCTATTTTGCACAGTGTCCTTAACTCTGTGTTATCGTCCTAGCAACCTCAGGTGTTTCCGCTACAGGAGCAAGTACAACACTCATTTACAGTTATATTTGCCATCTAATTTTTGGATTACAAATTATTGCAAATGTCAAAGCTAGCAGAAGAAAGAAGATTAAGGACTGTATTCTTCATTATAAGGCCTGGTATTTTGACTAAAGTAGGGGGAGCTCCCTGGTGATTATATATATATATATATATATATATATATATATATATATATATATATACTGCAATTGTCAATTTTTATATCACTTAAGCCCTTGGAGTGTGCCTGGAACTCTGAGAGTTGTCCAGAGTCAAGCTTATGTACTCTGGGCACTGGTTTCATTTTAGGACACACCTTCAAGGTATATACAACTATACGTTTATGTACACTTATTATTGAGGTTAATCACTGCATTGCTGCACTACATTGGTGAGGCATTGTAGTTTCTGTGATTGTATTACTTCACCATTATTACAGTAAAAGATACGTTATTTTTGGTTAAGTGAACTGGTGTGGAGTGTTGTTCCTTGTTTTCAACAGCAGGTGGAGACACAGGACATTCAGGTAATAACAAAGTATACTGATATTATATTGTGTATTTGGAGGTTGTCTTTCACCGTTAGCCTTACACCAACATCGCACCACAGCTGTGTTAAGGGGACTGAGCCTAGTCAGTGGGGGTTCATCAGCAGAGTACAGGCCCAAACAAATTCAGCAGCTCCTTTGGGGGTCAGTGCTAGACTACGATTTATTATCACTGCCAAATTTGGACATTTTGTGTTCATTGCTGCACCTAACTCATATACACTTTGCGAAACCCATTGGTTTGTTTCCCAAAACAGTTTCATTCAGGCTGTGAATGAGAACTGCCACAGTTGCTTGTAATCTCAACTGAACTGTCATCAAATACTGTAGCTGGTGTCATAACTGATCACATGTGCAGCAGCATAGCCCATGGGGATAAAGCAGAGGCTACGATTGCAGCTTCCTTTGCTCTAAAGCATAAGATGGTTGTGTCTGTGTCCGCTCTGCACAAGTGGAGCAGACGCAGACCAGCCATCAGCGGGGATCAGCGGTCACATCCCCCACTGAGCAAACAGACTCCTAATTATGAGTCTGCCCCATAAGGAATGGAGCTTAATGCTGTTAATACAGAATGTAATATTAATAACAGCAAAATTAATACATTCAAAATAAAAAGGTGCAGTAGATCTAAAAATCTAAAAAGTAAAATCTAAAAGTACAAGCTTGATGTATTACAATAGCAAATAGTAGTCTTTTTATTTTCTCCCAAGATTCACCATTTTTTTCTAATCAGATAACGGTGAATACATACAATATTACAAAACCATAACAAGTATAACATGTATTTTTTCTTTGCTCAGTTGATAACTCTTAGAATTGCAGTTTACAAACACTTACCTTAGTTTACAGTTCAGAAGCGTAGCAGTTGTTTTGCAAGTCTCATCATGATGACAAATCCACGTTCTATTTATACTGATCTATATTTGGTTGAAGAACATGTGCTTCAGCTGAACTAGTTAAGCTCTAGACTTACCAGGTTAGAAATATGACCAATGAGAAACATGACCAAGAGGGGAAAAAAACATAATAAATAAATTGTTTTTATTATGTTTTAGTCACAATATCTTACAATCTGAATATTATATAATCTAATATAATCAGTGTTCTTTACTCTGCTAAGTCTTATGCCCTGTACACACGATCGGACTTTCCGCCAACAAAACTGTGGATTTTTGTTCGAAGTTTGTTGGCTCAAACTTGTCTTGCATACACACGGTCACACAAATGTTGGCCAACAATTCCGAACGTGGGAACGCAGTGACGTACTAGATGTACGACGAGCCGAGAAAAAGGAAGTTCAATAGCCAGTGCGGCTCATTCTGCTTGATTCAGAGCATGCGTGAACTTTTGGACGACGGACTTGTGTACACATGATTGGACTTTCCGACAACAAAGTTGAGAACCTGCTAAGCTGTTGGCGGAAAGTCCGACAGCAAATGTTTGATGGAGCATACACATGGTCCCACTTTCCGACAACCAGCTCACATCCAACATTTCCCGTCGAAAAATCCAACTGTGTGTACACGGCATTAAACTTGCGTAGGTAATTAACCCACTTCCCAAAGCGGGTCTTTATCTCCTCCCTAGTTGTAGTTCCAATTATCTTAGTACCCCCTCCCAACTGTCTATCCATGGCATATGTCAGTTGGGCTTAACCCTGTAATCTACCAGAATATGGTGCACGAGATCAACAACCTTCCCTCTGCCACCCAATTGAAAAAATAATCACCAGAAAGAGTTGCATACACAGGACGACCTAGGAAGTACATGCTGTGCACTGAGAAAAATGTCCTCTTACACAGGATGGGTGGCAGGAATGTTAAAATGCAATGGCACTTCTTCAAAGTATAATCTGCAAGTCACATACAAAGAACCTGCTCTTTCTCTCCAAATCGTTATAACCCAAGATGACAGTGAAGTAAATGAATAATGTGTCAGTCAGAAGTTCCAATTTCTCACAGCTGTTGTAAAACACAAATGGATGACACAAGTCAATTTCTTGTCAGGGTACATAAGCAAGAGTTACAGATTCCCAAGCACCTTGCAGATTTGTGTTATCAATTACCTGGACGTGTCTGCTCAATACAAGTTGCTTAAGAACTATTGCCAATAGTAACCAGACAACAACAGCCGAGATGACTGGGAATTTCTCAGTTATGAAAAGGGGGGGGGGGTGTATAATTGAGCCGGGTGCTAATTCACATTTTAATTCAACGGTCCCACATGCCTTGAAGCAAGTGTTGCAGCATATTATTACTAAGCACCTTCCTGCTGCAAGATTGACGGAATATGGGTCAGCTTTACTAACACCTACCAAAATCATTATAAAGAAGTGTAATGTCTTGAACTCAGCTACACTGTTGCCCACTACAACCTTCATTACAATGGGAGAGCATGATTACCTTCAGGTATCTGATGCCTTCTATGAACTGTGAGTAATGCTGCATACACGCGACCAGACTATTCGACGGACTAGGTCCGACGGTCTTCCCGACGGACTTTCGGTGGAGTTCCGACGGACTTTCCGAACGAACGGACGGACTAGGCCACACACAAGCACACCAAAGTCCGAAGACTTCGAACGTGATGACGTACGACCAGACTAGAATAAGGAAGTTCATAGCCAGTAGACAATAGCTGCCCTAGCGTCGGTTTTCGTCCGTCGGACTAGCACACAGATGAACAGATTTTTCGACCGGACTCGAGTCCGTTGGAAAGATTTGAAACATGTTTTATTTCTAGGTCCGTCTGACTTTTGGGAAAAAGAAGTCCGCTGGAGCCCACACACGATCTAATTGTCCGACGGATTCCGGTCCACCGGACCTAGTCTGCCATAAAGTCAGATCGTGTGTACGCGGCATTACAGTCAAAGATAATTCCCTAGAAAATCCAGACTGGAACCATGGTCTGATGGGTCACAATTCTACACAGAGACAGCTACACCTGTCAATGGACTGGCAGTGGTCACTCAGACAATCTATTCCAGTAATCTTTGCCCTCCAGCTGTTCTGCCTAAATTGCAGAACTGAAGGTTTTAATCAAATCGTGGCACAGAGACAATCAGTAAATATTTTCACTAGCTGTCATTATGCTCACGGGGTAGTACCTGATTATAAAAAACACAGTCACTTCTAGCGCAAATAGATCTTCCAAGGTGAGGAGTAACAGATATCAGATAAAATGGTGGTATGAAAGGTATATATGGTGTCCCAAAACTAGGAGGATGCTGCCTTCCTCAGATGGGGTAATCCGAAAGGAACTACAAGAAAAACAGAAATGGAAGGCATGCACACCTAATGCATTACCAAAGATAATTTAATAAGAAGAAATTTTTGTATAAAAGTGGATACTTACAAAATGCAACTGACAAAAGGCCATAAACACAGTGCATGGACATGCACAGAACACAGGGTACAGCTAACGCGTTTCGGGGGTGCACCCCCTTCCTCAGATCTAGGCTAGCTAGGCTAGTCTCATACACCATGGTCAAGGGCTTTTATAGGGAATGGTGGAATTGAAAAGTGTGTGTCAAAAAGAGTTATGCCCTCAAAGGGGCGGGAAAGAAAAAAGTTGATAAGAAATGTAATAATATATATAGTCGCACTAATGTAACCTATACAAAAACCTATATCAAAAACAAAAAACTCCATCATAAATACACAAATAAATAAATAATGATGATTTATTCAAATCCATGATAAATTGCACATTTGTTTATATTTAGTCAGATGAATACAGGTGTAGAAACAATTAAGCAAAAAAGGATGCAGGATTGATAAGTGGGTCAATCCATGTCTCACCTCTCCATGCCTGAAGTAGCTGCGGGGGGAGGGGGTTTGGGCACTCAGAAGTGTCACCCGACCGGAAGCTTCAGAAATGCCACGAACAGGGGAAGAACCCCAAGAGACCCAAAAATGTCTTTGAAAATAATTTTTTTCTTTCATCTATCTTTGCCCATTCATGTCCATGGACTGCTCCCGCCCCCCGGAAGTGATGTCACTTGTCATCAGGCGTCTTACTGAGTTTCCAGGAAGTGGATTCCCCCTGGCACTGAGCTGGTTCCCTGGGGTCTGGTAAGGTGCCTGTGTGACATCAGGTGTTCACTGATCGGCGCACTGCAGCGGGGGGTGATCCCGCTGGCATCTGTTGGGGTTTTCCCCCTGTTCCTAGCAATTCTGAAGCTTCAGGGTAGGTGATTACCAGTGTGAGGTTTTTGGTCACCACTGAGTGCCACCCCCCCCCCTTCCCCCCGCAGCTACTTCAGGCATGGAGAGGTGAGACATGGATTGACCCACTTATCAATCCTGCATCCTTTTTTGCTTATGTGTTTCTACACCTGTATTCATCTGACTAAATATAAATGAATTTGCAATTTATTTGAATGAATCATTATTTATTTATTTGTGTATTTATGATGGAGTTTGTTTTGGATATAGGTTTTTGATATGGATTTTGTTGTTTTCACATTAGTGCGACTATATATTATTAAATTTCTTATTAATAATTTCCTATCAACTTTCAATTTTTTTTGAGGGCGTGGCTCTTTTTGACACACAATTTTCAATTCCGCCATTCCCTATAAAAGCGCTTGCCCATGGTGTACGAGACTAGCCTAGCTCTGAGGAAAGGGGTGCACCCCCGAAATGCATTAGCTGTACCCCATGTTCTGTGCATGTCCATGCACTGTGTTTATGGCATTTTGTGAGTACCCACTTTTCAAAATTCTTATTATTAACCACTTCAATACCAGACTTTCCCCCCTTCCTGCCCAGGACAATTATTAGCTTTTAGCGCTGTTGCACTTTGAATGACAATTGCGCGGTCATGCAACACTGTACCCAAACTAAATTTTTATCATTTTCTTCCCACAAATAGAGCTTTCTTTTGGTGGTATTTGATCACCTCTGCGGTTTTAAATTTTTGCGCTTTAAATGAAAAAAGATGACAATTTTGAAAAAAAAAAAACGATGGGCACTGATAGGCGGCACTGATAGGCGGGACTGATGGGCACTGGATAGGCATCACTGATGAGGACCTACTGACAGGCATTACTGAGTGGCACTGATTGGCACTTTGATGGGGCACTAACAGGCATTACTGATGGGGCACTGATTGGCACTTTTTTGTGCACTGATTGGCACTGTTGTGGGCACTGATCGGCACTGTTGTGGGCACTGTAGCTCCTGTGTCATTGAACTGTTTCTTGTAGCTCCTGTGTCATTGAACTGCGCAACCACCTCACATGGATCAAAACCAAATATATGCCTCACGTCCAGACTGAGAAAACCCAGCAAGCTCATGATTTACATGCAGTAGACTGGGTGCTGGTGAGGATACACCAGAGGAAGGTTCCGGAACCAAGATAGACCCAGTCACGCCTGGTGTTGCTTACATCTTCTACAGCAGGAAACATGGCTACATGCATCACATTGCAAATGTGTACAATTATTGTTATTATTATTATTCTTATTATACAGGATTTATATAGCGCCAACAGTTTGCATAGAGCTTTACAATCTAAAGGGAAGCAATGCTTGACTGCTCCTGTGCAAAACCAAACCTTTCTGAATTGGACGATCCAACTACATGAGGTGATTAGTACTGAACCAAATTTATTTCATAGACTATTAGTTCATAAAGCAGTAAATAGTACACTAGCAAAGAAAGCTGAGAAAGCAGGTTTTATATTAATCTGGGGAATGATAAAAAGGGAAATGGGGATTAAACTGAAGCAGAGGACACAAGTTGTTCTGAATGTATATTTTAATATTGACAATCAAACGTTGTGCCAATGCCTGAAGGACTGCTCTAATTGCCTAAATAATAATATACTATACTATATATACTATAATAAAGTACTATATTTAGGAGACAGTTGTATGGATGATTCACAGAACTGAATCTGTACAATCAGCTTCTATTAGAATTGAGTTCTGAAGCCAGAGTATTTCCAGCCTTGTATTACTTTGTGAATAGGAGGAATTCTTTTAGGGAAAAAGCTAAAAGAGACCAAAAAATTATGAAAAAAACAGGCACTGTCTAGCGTGATCTACCAGACCAATTTTATAGCTTTCAGTACTCTCGCACTTTCAATGACAATTTTTCAGTCATGCTACGCTGTACACAAATTAAATTTTTATCATTTGTTCACACAAATAGAGCTTTCTTTTGGTGGTATTTAATCACCACTGGGTTTTTTTTATTTTTTGCGATATAAGTGGAAAAAGAGAGAGAATTTTGACAAAACAATATTTTCTACTTTCTTATTTAAAAGAAATCCAATAAAATCTAATTTGATCATAAATTTAGGCCAGAATGTATTCTGCTACATGTCTTTGGTAAAAAAAAATCCTGATAAGTGTATAATAATTGGTTTGCGTGAAAGTTATAGAGTCTACAAGCTAGGCTACATATCAGTGAAAATTGATCAATCCTGACGGCCTAATTTTTAGAGGCCCTAAAATGTCAGGACAGGACAGATGCACCCAAATGACCCCTTTTTGTAAAGATAAAAGTCCAAGGTATTCCAGGGAAGGCAAGTAGCACAAGTCACTTCTGCACTTTAAGGAACTTTATATATGGGACTTCTTACATGCACTGAAAGTTTTATATTTATATTTATAATCAGTCTGCATTTGCAGACACTGGACTTTGATGTATAAAAACACTGAAGGATAGTATTATTATTATTATTCCAAGCGCTGCTAGTGTTTATGATAAAGTGAATTCTCCATTTTTTCTGTGACACATTTTATGGTATATTATTCTTTTGATAGTAGCGCTATTTATATTGATGTTTGTGCTTTGCAAACATTTTTACCTTGGTTGCTGAGGGAGAGATAATTGAATATCCTGGATAGGCAAAACAAATGTAATTAAGATGGCTATATTGCCCAAGTTTTTATATCTTTTTTTTATTTTTATATTTTTTGTAGCATGCTCACTATTTCAATCTTTTTTATTGAGATAATAAAATTTACAAATATGTTCAGGATGATACACATTCCATTTATCCTCGTTTATACAGTGTTTATAACATAACAATCTCTAGTCATATTGCGCATTAACCCATATGGTATGAGGAACATAGAGTATGTTTTTATATCTTTTTAGAGTCTTGCCCATCCCAGTTCCATCTCATTTTTTCTTTTCAAACATTTTATTGAGTTTTACAAAGTACAAGAAAATTCGTACATTGGTAACATATGTAGTACTACAATAAGAATAAGAACAGGTAATTAAGCATCACCAAGAATAATGAGTTAACAAGCTAAATCAATGAAAATGGTATTGAGATACAATATAATTCCAGTTGGGAACTTGGTGAGCTGTGATTCCAAAAAGCATTAACCACGAGCGTGGAAAAATAACTATTGTAAGTATATTCAAAACAAATATATGAAGGGGGCAGAGTTGCCAGTGGGTGGATAGGTGAAGTTGGTAAGGGACAGAGGGGAAGGTTGTAAGATCTTATCAGGGCCAAGTTCCGGCACAATGGCTTGGCTTATCCCGGTGAGAAGATCAGCAACTTGATCTATCCCTAATGTTCCTTACTGAAATCGAATAGTATGGTGGACAAAAAAGGAAGGGGAGAGTTAAGTGTAGGGTGGGAGAAGGGAGGAAGGAGTCTCCAGTGAGGTGCAGAAGTCAAGATCTATCTATTTATGTGTTAAGTGCAACAGGGAGGAGAGTGTTATATACATTCAAGGAAGTAGTAACTAGTTGTAAAAGCCTGGGGGTAGGTAATGTTCGACCCAAGGTTTCCATACTGATTCAAATTTGGGTATGTTATCAAGAACAATAGCTTCAGTTTTTGCATGAATCATGGCTTGCGTCTCTCTGTGTTTAACAGATAGTATGCAGATTGAAGTAGATTTCCATGTTTTCGCTATGGTTTGTTTTGCTGCCGTGGTTACTAAGAGCAGAAGTTTAAATTGACGATGAATGATGTGATGTTTGCTGTTCAGGAGTGCTACAGCTGTGTCAGGAGGTAAGGTGACAGAAAACATTGTGTAGAGGATTTTAAATACCTCCAAACAAAAAGAACTGGCAATGGGGCATTCCCAGCAGATGTGGACATGTGTGCCTGGGGTAGTACAACCACGAAAGCAGTGAGAGGAATATTGAGGGCAAAATTTGGATATCCTGGCAGAGACTAAATACCATCTGGTAAAAACTTTATAATTGGTTTCAAGAGCCAATATGTTTGGAGTGGCCGATTTGGTTGCCTGACAGATCTGGGCCCAATTCAGTTATTCTGATTGGAGGTCAGTCTCCCATTTGTTTGTGTAATATGGGGGAGAAGAGGTTGTGTGTGAGAGTAGCTGTGCATATAAATCTGAAATAAGACTATGTCTTTGAGGGTCTGATGTACAGCTGCGTTGAAAGACTGTGAAATCAGGAGTCGTCGAGTTAAGGGGTGTGTAATGACTTAAAAAAATGTTTCATCTGAAGATAGTGGAAGGTTTCTGCAGATGGGAGATAATGCGTTTTTACGTAAGGTGGGGAAGGAAGTAATAGTAGTAGATTAAAATAAATTTTGGGCTTGAATCAAACCAGCAGTAGATCAGGTGGAGGAGGAGGTTAGGGAGAACCAGGCTGGGTAAAATGAAGAATTATGGAGGAAGGAGAGGAAAGGGGTTATGCTTAGCTTGAAGACAGATTTTTAATTTGTCCCAAATAGAAAGGCTGTGCTTAGTAATGGGGTTGGTGATTGTCCGGCGTTGAGCAGGGGTTAGCCATAAGATATCTGCAGTGGAGAGGGGGTCACAGTCAACAGACTCTAAGGCCACGTACACATGAGCGGACTTTCCCGCGGGATTCTCATGGTGACCCCGCCCCATATGATGTCACAGTCCCAGCATCCTCCGGGACTGTGACATCATATGGGGGCGGGTTCGCCATGTGACATGAGCAG
This sequence comes from Lithobates sylvaticus, assembly GCA_028564925.1. NCBI lineage: Eukaryota > Metazoa > Chordata > Amphibia > Anura > Ranidae > Lithobates > Lithobates sylvaticus. Next base: position 661,607,330 of record CM053026.1, on the reverse strand, counting down.
GTGACCCACCCCTTGTCCCTATATAACTGGCAGCGCCACACGTTTGAGCCATTACAAGAGCAGACGGCGACGAGTCAACATCGGAAGAAGAAGAAGAAGACAACGCAGAAGGCGCAGTAGGCGGCAGCGACAGCGGCAAGAAGAACAGAAGAGCGGGACAAGACCCCCGAAGGCGGAATGAGACCCCCAGACGACGAGGCAGCGGCGACGAAGGAGAAAGCCAGGCTCCTCCGCTAGTTAAAAGAGCAAAAGATAGCGGAGGAGTCCGGCGAGAAGACCCCCCAAGACGGAAGAAGACTGTCAGACTCACGTACTTGACTGGTGAGCCCGATATAGCAGGGGAAGGTCTCCCTTACGCACCTGGTTCGCGACCCCTGGTAGTATAGACAGGAGGCATGGGAGCGCAAGCTGGTATGAGAGCCTGGAGGGTAAGTGCAGGTGAAGAGGTCCAACGGCTCTGGTGCTGGTGAAGTGGCTTCTACTAGGCAGCTGGTGGCTGGCAGCGGATGCAGGGCAGGAGCTGAACAACAAGTCCACAAACAGGCACTATTCTGGGGAGCAGGCAAGTTCACAGTCCGGGTCACTAGCAGGGTTGGCAGCAGGCGGGCAACGTGGTACAAGGAGCAGGCAGGTACAGAGTCCGGGTCACAAGCAGGGTAGGCAGCAGGCGGGCAAGGTGGTACAAAGGAGCAGGCAGGTGCAGAGTCAAAGACAAGCCGAGGTCGGGTACAGACAGAAGACAGGATAATCCAAGGGCAAGCCAGGTAGTCAGGAGGGCAATCAGGAGACTCAGGTAAGGCAGCGGGTGCAGGGGTACTGGGAGCTGAAGATCGGACAGCACTGAGCACAGTGCGTGAGGATGCTAAGTAGGCCGGTTGGCGCCAAACACCGTGTTGTTATAGGCAAACTCAGCAATGGGTAGTAGAGAGGCCCAGTCATCCTGTGAGAAAGTTGAAAAGCAGCGGAGGTATTGCTCCAAAGTCTGATTAGTTCTCTCCGTCTGCCCATTTGTCTGGGGATGGTAGGCAGAGGGGAAAGACAACTCGATCTCCAGGGAATCGCAGAGAGCCTTCCAGAACCTGGAGGTGAATTGAACACCTCGGTCCGAGACTATGCTTGATGGGACCCCATGCAACCTCACTATCTCCCGGACGAAGACCTGTGCAGTTTCCTTGGCCGAAGGTGTACATTTCATCAGTAAAAAGTGGGCCGTCTTGGACAGCCTGTCGACCACAGCGAAGATGGACGAGAATCCTTCCGCCTGAGGAAGCTCTACGATGAAATCCATCGATATCATCTTCCAGGGTCTCTCTGGGACGGGTAAGGGTTTCAGTAGACCCCAAGCTTTCGCCCGGCTATTCTTGCTCCGGGCGCAGGTGGTGCAAGACTCCACGTACCTCTTGCAGTCATTTGCCAGTCGGGGCCACCAGAAGGTACGCTGAAGCAGCTCTGCCGTCTTTAGAGTGCCAAAATGTCCGGCTAGTTTGTGGTCATGGCAAAGCTCCAAAACTGCCATCCTCAGACCTTCAGGGACCACAATTCTGCCTTTGTACCAGAACAGGCCATCTTGTGCCCTCACCTCGTTTTCAGTGGATGGGGACCATCCTACCGAAGCTTGCCTTAATCGGGATAGAAAATCCCCTAGGAGTAACAGGAAATTGCCAGCAGGGAGAATGGTGTCTGGTGGTAAGGATCTCTCAGAATCAAGAAACATGCAGGAAAGGGCGTCCGCTTTGGTGTTTTTAGAACCAGGTCTATAGGTAATATGAAACTGGAATCTAGAGAAAAACAGGGCCCACCTTGCCTCCCGTGGTTTCAATCTTTTTGCCGTCCTCAGATATTCAAGATTTTTGTGGTCAGTGTAAACCAGGATGGGGTGTGCAGCACCCTCCAGCAAATAACGCCACTCTTCTAAGGCGGCCTTGATGGCCAGAAGTTCCCGATCTCCGACATCATAATTTTTCTCCGCCGTGGAGAGTTTGCATGAGAAAAAGGCCACCGGGAAGAGAAGGGACTTGGGGCCCTGCCGCAGGGAGAGCACGGCTCCTACCGCGATTTCCGAAGCGTCCACCTCAAGGACGAAGGGCAGGGCAGGATCCGGGTGTTTTAGGATAGTGGCCGAGGTAAAAAGTCCCTTGAGTTTTTCAAAGGCGGATTGTGCCTTAGGGGACCAGCAGAATCGGCTTCCCTGCTTGGTCAGCTCGGTGATGGGTGCAACTATAGTAGAGAAGCCCCTAATGAATTTTCGATAAAAATTGGCGAAGCCAATAAAGCGTTGGACTCCCTTCTTATCGGAGGGAGCGGGCCAATCCAGGATGGCGGACACCTTTTGGGGGTCCATTTTAATGCCGTTGACAGAGATGATTAGGCCGAGGAATTGAATGCACTGAAGCTCGAATTCACATTTCTCCAATTTGGCGTAGAGCCCATGTTGCCTGAGACGGGTTAAGACGTTCCGAACGTGCTTGCGGTGATCGCTGACTGAGGCGGAAAAGATTAAGATGTCGTCCAGGTACACTATGACGTACAGGTCCAGGAGATCACGGAAAATATCATTAACGAAGTGTTGAAACGTAGCCGGTGCGTTGCACAGTCCGAAGGGCATGACCAAATATTCAAAGTGCCCAAATCGGGTACGAAAGGCCGTTTTCCATTCGTCACCCTCTCGGATACGGATCAAGTTGTAGGCCCCGCGAAGATCCAATTTGGTAAAGATGACTGCAGACCCCAACCTTTGGAAGAGTTCAGGCACCAGGGGCAAGGGATAGCGATTCTTGATTGTTATTTTATTTAACTCCCTATAATCAATACAGGGCTGTAGGGAGTGGTCCTTTTTCTCGACAAAGAAAATTCCAGCCCCGGCTGGGGAGGTTGATGGGCGGATGAAACCTTTCTGTAGATTTTCATCAATGTAGGTTTTTAGGGTTTCAAGCTCCTGCCCTGTTAGTGGGAAAATCCTCCCGAAAAGGTACCTCAGTTCCTGGCAGAAGCTCTATCGGGCAGTCGTAAGACCTGTGAGGAGGGAGAACCTCTGCTCCCTTCTTACTGAAGACATCCTGGAAGTCCCGGTAGGGTGCCGGAATGCGGTGGTTGGTAGCAAACGTGAGATCAATAAAGCAGCTGCATGCTCCGGAGTCAATTATAGCTGGGACTTGGATGTCCTTTTCGGGAAGCTGTAGGACGACAGAGAGAGCGAGATGAGAAGTAGGTTTAGGTAAAGCAGATGCAAGCTGTGTAAATGTTGAGCGAGACTTATGTGTCTTGTTGGGACAAGATCTCACGTAGTGACCGGGTTCACCACAGTACATACATAGGTTATTGGTTCTTCGGCGCTGCCATTCTTCCAGGGTGAGGGATGGTCGGAGGAGACCAAGCTTCATAGGTTCGGAGGAGTCAATGACCGGGGAAGGAGGTGCATGGGGGGTCTGTCCGAGAGAGCTGATGGCACTAGGGACCTTGGGAAGCATCCAGGTGGGGCGAAACTGACTGGTGGACCTCTCCGAGCGGCGTTCCCTAAGGCGCCGGTCAATTTGGATTGACAGGTTGATAAGCTCCTCTAGGGATTGAGGTATTCCGACCCGTACCAGCTCGTCCTTAAGGGAGTCAGATAGTCCCAAACGGAATTGGTAAAGCAAGGCCGCGTCATTCCACTCGGTGTCGGCACTCCACCTTCTGAACTCTGCCACATAATCCTCCACTACCCTACGCCCCTGTTGTAGGGCATGTAAGGTGGCCTCAGCGGTCGCTTTCAACTGGGGATTTTCATACAGCTGAGACATGGCAGCAAAGAAGGTGTCCAGATTATCGAGGAAAGCAGACTTCTGCCTCATGAGACGGTGGGCCCAGGTCTGTGGTTCGCCGGATAGGAGAGAGATCACAAAGCCCACCTTAGTTGCTTCCAAGGAAAATGTACGGGGCTGCAGAGCGAAGTAAAGTTTGCAGGCACTGTGGAATGATCGGAATCATGCTATGAGTAAGCACTCTTGGTAATGTGAAATGCATTAGCTATTTTCTTGCTTTGCTGTGACCTATTTTTGTGTGATTCCATATTTTACCAATAAAGGCTTTTGAGTTTTTCTTGGAGTGCGGCCGTTCAGAGTCCTTAATTTGCATATTCATCAGCTTGTGCCGTGCCTGCACCTGGGTTCTCTAACCATAGGAACAGCTGTGGGATTGAGTTTGGGTGGATCATCCTGGAGCGGTGGATCTCTCCATACTAAAAGAGTATGAATAGTGCGCAGTATCAACCTTGATCTATTTAGATCTTGATTAAATAAATAAATAAATATAGGTGATATTAAAAGAATATGACAAGTGGCGTAATATATAAATACTGCTAATAATAAAATTCAGTTCAGTGAATGAGTGCTCATGTGAAAATCCCAGGTGCAAAAAATTGATACTTCACGTTACATAAGAGGTTGTAACAATTTATATATAAATAAATAAATGTTTCAAAAATAAATCAATCACTGGTGCTCCAAATAAAAGAAATGTTTCAAAATAAATCACTGGTGCTCCAAATAAATAAATAAATCCTCAGAGTGCTTTAAAATACTTCAAAAGATATTCAGTGCTTGCTGATAGTTCATACGGGGATTTTTAAATCCTCAAACCAATACAGGAATAACCTGATGTAATGGCCAATTAATTATTAATCAATTGATCACAATAAATGAATTAATAAAACAAATACACTGGCAAATTCACCAATAGTGTATAAATATCCGGCAATAGTATATAATATCCGGGAGACATATGCAGATGTATAGGAATAAATATATAAAAAGACTTCCCTTAGTTATGAATTTTGGGGATATCTGGTCTTCATATAATTCCTCCTGATGTCTTGCTCCGGGTCAGCATGAAAAGAAAAAATGACACAAAACAAAAACCATTGCGCAGCGCTCTAAATACAGATTTTTAGATCTCAAAGGGATGCCTACGGCTACTGCACTCACATTTTCCCCGTGGATCAAAGCGCAGAAAATACCACTGATGGTCAGGCTCAATACGGGGCTGTCAGCCCTTCTCCTCCTCACTGTGCTTTGCAGCGTCACTAGGACTCCTCCTCCCGATGCGTATCGTCACAGGTCACGTGACTTTCTCCATACTAATGTCTGCCGCAATATCGCAGTCACGATAAAAATCGCAGATCGCGATAGTTTAAAAAAAAATAATAAAAATGCTATAAATCTATCCTCTATATTGTAGGCGCTATAACTTTTGTGCAAACCAATCAATATAGGCTTATTGCGATATTTTTTTTTTTTTTACCAAAAATATGTAGAAGAATACGTATTGGCCTAAACTGAGGAAAAAAAAATGTTTTTTTTATATTTTTGGGGGATATTTAGTATAGCAAAAAGTAAAAAACATATATTTTTTTAAAACTTGTCACTATTCTTTTGTTTTTAGCGCAAAAAATAAAAACTGCAGAGGTGATCAAATACCACCAAAATAAAGCTCTATTTGTGGGGACAAAATGATAACAATTTCATCTCGGTACAGTGTTGTATGACCGCGTAATTGTCATTCAAAGTTTGACAGCGCTGAAAGCTGAAAAATGGCTTGGGCAGAGTTTTCTGCGGAATGCATGTAATATTTTTAGTGGGTTGCTGGTGTAATTATCTTTGGTTAGTTTTAAGCGGATACGTTTCGGATTATAGCCAGCTTTATGTAAAGTCAGAAGTGAAATGAAAGATCTCAGAGAGAAACTCCTTCCACATAAAACTACTTCCGAATATATTTCCCTTTCAACCAACTACAAAAAAAATCTTTTGGAGAAGGAGAAAAGGGAACAGAAAGATAAGAAACAGAAAAAATACACTAGAGATATCAATGACTATTAATCTAATATGGTTTTTAGTTGGCAAAAGAGGGAAGATACTTCTAATGTTAATGTGGAATCATCACAAATGGAGACTACCATTCCCTCCACATCAACTAGTGAATCTAGGCCAATACCACATCCTACCCAGCCTTTTAAAATGGTGAGTGGGCCCAGTGGGCCCAGGAACAAACATCCTAGTGTCCACACTCCCAATCACCACTATAGAGGGACACAGTCCAACTATGGGAGGGGGAGAAGTAGTAGGAATAGGGGTAGAAGCCAACAGCGTGAGAAACAGGAAGGTTCACATTATTATGATCACCAGAGACATGAACGATCACCACCTGGTTGGTATGGTAACCAAAGTGACCATCATCGTGATCAATACCATAATCGGAGAACTCCCATACGCACCTATAGACATTTCTCACCGCTCAGAAACCATTATCTGCAAGAGACACATAATATTCATTATCCCTATATGGAAAGGGAACACGACCAATACAACAAATCACCATATAGTTATAATCAGACTTATCCCAGACCCTCTCATGCTGGGGGTTTTCCTCAGGAATACCAGGCCACAAACGAGGACAAGAACAAAACGAGGCTCCAGAGGGGGGCGGCGTGCCAGGAAAAAGAACATAAACGATAAAGGCATTTTTAACCTTAGCCATGCGACTTTCTCCGATTCTGAAAAGCTCATTTTAGATAAAGGACTTAAATATGTCCCACCAAAGAAACTTAACAATTTTTCTACATTTATAGATGTACAGAAGTTTATACGGAAACTGAATATACAAAGACACTTTATTATTAATCCCTCAAGACCAGCAACCCAGGAAAGTGTTGGAAATACTGTTCACTCAGGCCTTTCTAACCCTTCCCTTTTCAATCCTCCAGGTCCTATCTCACCTTCAATCAATGTTTTTCGAGACTTGGTATTGAAGGATTTGGACTCATTGCCTAAAAAAAGAATTTATGATAATATCTGAGCTGGGCTTAAACAATTGTTTAAAGAAATGTATGAAACAAAAAAAAACTAATTGTGTGAACATAAAGATCTTACTATACGCCCGGCTGATAAAGGAGGGGGTATAGTTATTTTAGATAAAAAGGACTACTATATAGAGATGTCTAGAATCCTTAAAGGGGGATTCCACCCTAAAGTGGAACTCCCGCTTTTCGGAACCCTCCCCCCCTCCGGTGTCACATTTGGCACCTTTCAGGGGGGAGGGGGGTGCAGATACCTGTCTAAGACAGGTATCTGCACCCACTTCCGGGCATAAAACTCCCACGGGAGTTTACGTTACTTCCTGTCCCGGCGCGCTGTTTCCCGGGACACACACGTGCGCAGTAGGGAATCGGGAACTGAAGCCACTTCCTGATTCCCTCACCAAGAATGGCGCCGGCTACAGCAGAGAGCCGAGCGATCGATCGGCCTCTGCTGCCGACACCGCTGGACCCTGGAACAGGTACAGTGGTGTGAAAAAGTGTTTGCCCCCTTCCTCATTTCCTGTTCCTTTGCATGTTTGTCACACTTAAGTGTTTCGGAACATCAAACCAATTTAAACAATAGTCAAGGACAACACAAGTAAACACAAAATGCAATTTGTAAATAAAGGTGTTTATTATTAAAGGTGAAAAAAAATCCAAACCATCATGGCCCTGTGTGAAAAAGGGATTGCCCCCCTTGTTAAAACATACTATAACTGTGGTTGTCCACACCTGAGTTCAATTTCTCTAGCCACACCCAGGCCTGATTATTGCCACACCTGTTCACAATCAAGGCATCACTTAAATAGGAGCTGCTTGACACAGTAAGGTCCACCAGAAGATCCTTAAAAGCTACACATCATGCCGAGACCCAAAGAAATTCAGGAACAATTGAGAAAGAAAGTAATTGAGATCTATCAGTCTGGAAAGGGTTATAAAGCCATTTCCAAAGCTTTGGGAATCCAGCGAACCACAGTGAGAGCCATTATCCACAAATGGCGAAGACATGGAACAGTGGTGAACCTTCCCAGGAGTGGCCGGCCGCCCAAAATTACCCCAAGAGCGCAGCGACGACTCATCCAAGAGGTCACAAAAGACCCCACAACAACGTCCAAGGAACTGCAGGCCTCACTTGCCTCAGTTAAGGTCAGCGTTCATGCCTCCACCATCAGGAAAAGACTGGGCAAAAATGGCCTGCATGGCAGAGTTCCAAGGAGAAAACCACTGCTGAGCAAAAAGAACATCAAAGCTCGTCTCAATTTCTCCACAACACATCTTGATGATCCCCAAGACTTTTGGGACAACATTCTGTGGACCGATGAGACAAAAGTGGAACTCTTTGGAAGGTGTGTGTCCAAGTATATCTGGCGTAGAAGGAACACTGCATTTCAGAAAAAGAACATTATACCAACAGTAAAATATGGTGGTGGTAGTGTGATGGTCTGGGGCTGTTTTGCTGCTTCAGGACTGGAAGACTTGCCGTGATAAAAGGAACTATGAATTCTGCTGTCTACCAAGAGATCCTGAAGGAGAATGTCCGACCATCTGTTCGTGTACTCAAGCTGAAACGAACTTGGGTTCTGCAGCAGGACAATGATCCTAAACACACCAGCAAGTCCACCACCGAATGGCTGAAGAAAAACAAAATGAAGACTTTGGAGTGGCCTAGCCAAAGTCCTGACTGAATCCTATTGAGATGTTGTGGTATGACCTTAAAAAGGCCGTTCATGCTCGAAAACCCTCTAATGTAACTGAATTAGGACAATTCTGCAAAGATGAGTGGGCCAAAATTCCTCCAGGACGCTGTAAAAGCCTCATTGCACGTTATCGCAAACGCTTGGTTGCAGTTGTTGCTGCTAAGGGTGGCCCAACCAGTTATTAGGTTTAGGGGGCAATCACTTTTTCACACAGGGCCATGATGGTTTGGATTTTTTTTCACCTTAAATAATAAACACCTTCATTTACAAATTGCATTTTGTGTTTACTTGTGTTGTCCTTGACTATTGTTTAAATTGGTTTGATGTTCCGAAACACTTAAGTGTGACAAACATGCAAAGGAACAGGAAATGAGGAAGGGGGCAAACACTTTTTCACACCACTGTAAGTTTCCATTTTTTAAAAGCTGCAGTATTTGTAGCTGCTGGCTTTTCAAAAAAAATTTTTCAGTACAGTCCCGCTTTAACGTTTTAGACACCTATAGGCCAATGCCGAAGGACCCCACCTCTGATTTAAAAAAAACTTTGATGGCACTTGTCGATAGGGGTGTACAATTGGGAATTCTAGATAAAAAAAGAAAAGGAGTTTATAGTGCCCCTGGCTCCTCGTATACCTGTACTATATTATCTTCCTAAAGTCCATAAGGATGCCACACAACCCCCTGGACGCCCAATCATCAGCGAAATCAATTCCATCACATCCAGTGTAGGACGTTATATCGATTTTCATTTACAGCCTTTGGTGAAGTCCCTTCCCTCTTATCTCAAGGACACCAGGGATACTATCAGTCTTCTGGAATATGGTCCTTGCAGTTTAGTGGTACAGGCAATACCCCTGGAGGTGCATATTGCATAATAAAGACGCATTTTGACTTTCTTGTGCAAACAAGGAGTCAATTATCTCTGGTGAGTGCGGTCTATGTTAACAAGTGATGAAGTGGAGCACTTTTTATCCTCAGCTTGTCACACACGTGGGAGAATATGGAGCACAATATATATGATTTGTGTGCTATATATGGACTTTTTATGTACTTTAAACACATATATTTTGGTGTGAGTGCTGTTCTCATTTGTTTTGTCTGAATATTTGCAACTGTAAATTTTAGCTTGAGCTTGAGAGTTCTGTTAACATACATTTTTTGTTGTTGTTGTTGTTGCTTTTTTTGTTTTGTTTTTAACAGAGATGCAAGAAAAGCCTGGAACACACATTAAAAAGCAAAGAGCTCTACCTGCTAGCTACATATGAAAATACTTGCATTGCGTTAAAAACACTCCACAGTAAATAAATAAATAAATACAGCAATATGATATACACAAAGCCACCACTTTCATAATAAGATACTGTATTAGTAATATTAACAATATAAGTGTTAAGATTATGAGTAACAAAAAAAAAAAAAAAGATTATGAGTAACACCTAGCAGCCAGGTTTTGACCTAAAGTAGGCAAACGAGGGAACAATGCAGTCTTATGCCCCATACACACGCTCGGATTATCCGAGGACCAGGTCCGTCGGATCATGTCCGTCGTACTTTGTCCGATGTTGGTTTTGCGTACACACGGTCGGACAAAGTTGTCGGAAAATCCGATCATTCTGAACGTGGTGACGTTTGTTGCCTACGACGGGACTACGTAGAGGCTAGTAGCCAATAGCTTTGGTCTTGTAATGTGATCTGAGCATGCGTAGCACTTTGTCCGTCGGAATTCGCTACACACGATCGGATTTGGTGTGATCGGACTTGGTTGTCAAAAAATCTATCCAGCAGGAGATAGGACTTTGTCCGTCGGACAATCCGATGGAAACTGTCCGATGGTGCCTACACACGGTCAGAATTTCCGACAACATTGTCTGATAGGACAGAATCCATCCATCGGAGATCTTACTATACGCCTGGCTGATAAAGGAGGGGGTATAGTTATTTTAGATAAAAAGGACTACTATATAGAGATGTCTAGAATCCTTAAAGGGGGATTCCACCCTAAAGTGGAACTCCCGCTTTTCGGAACCCTCCCCCCCTCCGGTGTCACATTTGGCACCTTTCAGGGGGGAGGGGGGTGCAGATACCTGTCTAAGACAGGTATCTGCACCCACTTCCGGGCATAAACTCCCACGGGAGTTTACGTTACTTCCTGTCCTGTAGTATACCTGTACTATATTATCTTCCTAAAGTCCATAAGGATGCCACACAACCCCCTGGACGCCCAATCATCAGCGAAATCAATTCCATCACATCCAGTGTAGGACGTTATATCGATTTTCATTTACAGCGTTTGGTGAAGTCCATTCCCTCTTATCTCAAGGACACCAGGGATACTATCAGTCTTCTGGAATATGGTCCTTGCAGTTTAGTGGTACAGGCAATACCCCTGGAGGTGCATATTGCATAATAAAGACGCATTTTGACTTTCTTGTGCAAACAAATAGTCAATTATCTCTGGTGAGTGCGGTCTATGTTAACAAGTGATGAAGTGGAGCACTTTTTATCCTCAGCTTGTCACACACATGGGAGAATATGGAGCACAATATATATGATTTGTGTGCTATATATGGACTTTTTATGTACTTCAAACACATATATTTTGGTGTGAGTGCTGTTCTCATTTGTTTTGTCTGAATATTTGCAACTGTAAATTTTAGCTTGAGCTTGAGAGTTCTGTTAACATACATTTTTTGTTGTTGTTGTTGTTGCTTTTTTTGTTTTGTTTTTAACAGAGATGCAAGAAAAGCCTGGAACACACATTAAAAAGCAAAGAGCTCCACCTGCTAGCTACATATGAAAATACTTGCATTGCGTTAAAAACACCCCACAGTAAATAAATAAATAAATACAGCAATATGATATACACAAAGCCACCACTTTCATAATAAGATACTCATATTCTTAACACTTATATTGTTAATATTACTAATACAGTAACACCTAGCAGCCAGGTTTTGACCTAAAGTAGATAGACGAGGGAACAATGCAGTCTAAAACCTGCAGTGCGCACCGCCTTATTAAACAAGTCCATTTTATGCAACTTTATTTATTTTGGTTTTGTGTATTTTAAGTTCCAGCATACTCTCAGTGTAGTTTTATTTATAAACATAAATAAATGTAATAAAGGAGATGAAAGCAGTTGAAGGAGAGTCCTGGAAAGAAAAGAGTGCCATATGAATAATGGCTTGGACTATAATTACATGTGTATTTCACAGCGACAGGGTTTCCACTCTGCATCCTTTTAAAAGGTAAAATAGACAAAGTGGATTTACTCTACTATACAGGATATATGGTACCTTTAACAAGAAAGGCGATAACTATATAACACCATGAACTGCTTTGCTACTACACCTTCGTTTGTGCATAAATATGTATTATCTTTTATTGCAAAGAAAAAGAATTACTATGACGAAGAGGACCACTATACCTAGGCATTGAGTATAAATAAACTATAAAATATAAACTGATAACATTTTCAAATACCTTCCTAAAACTGCAAATTATACAATTTAAAGCAGACCTCAACTTTATTTATCATAAGCCATTGCTGCTGTTATGTAACACAAATATGTTCACAACAAATACAATTTCTTTATTTGTAGCATTTATTACTTCATCTGTAAGCTGCTTCTGTTATACATTATTGATGATGAGATGAAGAGAAGGGGGCTGCAGGGGCCAGAGACAAGCTTACCACATGAATAGGTAATTTGTGTTTTAATAACCCAGTATATAGTCAAGTTTAAAGAGTTAAAGAGGAGTTCCACCCAAAAGTGGAAGCTCCTCTTATCTGAGTCCGGACATTTGGCACCTTTTCGGGGGGGGGGGGGGAGCAGGCACCTGTTTGTGACAGGTACCTGTCCCCACTTCTGAGTGATCTTGCTGCGGCGATCACTCAGAAGTTCGCCCCCCCTCTTTCTTCCCCCACCGCCAGGCCATTCAGAAAGCGCATGTGCATTAGGGAACCAGCTATGAAGCCGCAAGACTTTACTGACGGTTTCCCTTGTTTACAATGGCAGCGGCAGCACTCGAGAGCCAATGGAAACATCAGCTGGGGTGCCGACATCGCTAGATTCCAGGAGAAATAAGTGTCCTCATATTAAAAGTCAGAAGCTACAATATGTGTAGCTGCTAGCTTTTAATTTATTGCTGGGGGGGGGGGGGGGCGCAACTCCGTTTCAAAAAATTGTCAAAGAATTTTTTTTAAAGTTATCATTACATTCACAACTATAAAAAAGGTACACTACACACAATTTCTAAGTCTTGTACCAAAATTTTGATACTTTACATCTATTTAACACTGCACTTCATTAAGTGGATCTGTCAGTCTTTTACAACTTTACAACTAAAAGTTGTACCTGTGAATAGGATTCAAAAGGCACTTGCTTGGATTAACCAGGAAACTCTATTGGGTCTTATTCAGGGTGTATTCTATTATTAAAGTGATACTAAACCCAGGACCCTGCATTCACTATATCTAGTCTCCCACGGTACACAGAACATGGAAATGCAATTACTTTAGTAAATATAAACTGATAAATACCTTTTCTCATAAGCAGTATATAGCAGTCTTATGACTTCTATCAGTGTCTGGTTAAGCTTGTAGGAGGAGCTCTCATTTTCCTCTGAATGTCCTATGAGGCTGCAGGACCCCTGACCCTATGTCTGGACAGTGCTGATTGGCCCATGCTGTTCACATGCACCCTCCCAAGAAAAAAAAAATCTTTAGCAATACAACCTAAACTAAGCATGTGCAGAGTGACTCCAAAGGCTCTGTACTATCATGAGATGGATTGGGGACAGTGGAAGAAGGGGAGAATCAGAGAAGACAGGATCAAACAGCCTTTTTACACAATGTGGAGGATTAACCCCTTAGGTTCCACAGTGAGTATAACAAGCATGCTTTCCTGCATATGCAGACTGATTTTACTCTTGTGGGTTTAGTACCACTTTAAGGGCTCCAATGACCAAACCCCAATTAGCCACTAAGGCACTCTCTTTGGATAGTGATGTAGTGAGTAATTTAAGTTCCAGAACACTAGCTTAGCCCCAAAAACATATGGCATACAATCCATGACCTGCTATGGAGCGAACACTTTTCTTAAAGTTAAAGTGGTTGTACACCTCAGACATAAAACATGAACAAAGCATATCCCTCTATAGTGTGTACTTGTCTATATTTAGAGCACTAAGGGAGTTATTTACTAAAACTGAAGAGTGCAAGATCTGGTGCAGCTCTGAATGGAAACCAATCAGCTTCCAGGTTTTATTGTCAGAGCTTAATTGAACAAGCTGAAGTTAGAAACTGATTGGCTACTATGCACAGCTGCACCAGATTCTGAGTGATCCAGTTTAAATAAATCCCCCCCTTTAGTGTCATTTCTGTCTGCTGCCTCGTTCCTCTTCTATTAGCATTAATCACTTCTGACAAGTTTTCCGGACACCGATAGAAAAAAAGGTGACAGGGGGGGGGAAACTCCAGCAGTTTGACAGCCTCAGCTCTGTTCCTGTGAGCTGTATGGAGGGGGCGTATCCCTTCCCTCTAATCAGCTCTCAAAGCTCTCCTCACTGAGCTCTGCCGAGTGTAATTGTAGCTCTCCGCCCCCTTTTTTTCAGAACTCTGACAAGCTTTAAAAATTCAGCACTTTGAATGGATGTGGAGAAGAGATGGTGGCAGATAAACAGGCACAATGTACAGTATCTCATAAAAGTGAGTACACCCCTCACATTTTTGAAAATATTTTATTATATCTTTTCATGTGACAACCCTGAAGAAAATAAGTAGTGAGTGTACAGCTTGTATAACAGTGTAAATCTGCTGTCCCCTCAAAATAACTCAACACACAGCCATTAATGTCTAAGCCGCTGGCAACAAAAGTGAGTACACCCTTAAGTGAAAATGTCCAAATTGGGCCCAAAGTGTCACTATTTTGTGTGGCCACCATTATTTTCCAGCACTGCCTTAACCCTCTTGGGCATGGAGTTCACCAGAGCTTCACAGGTTGCCACTGGAGTCCTCTTCCACTCCTCCATGATGACATCATGGAGCTGGTGGACATTAGAGACCTTTCGCTCCCCAACCTTCCGTTTGAGGATGCCCAACAGATGCTCAATAGGGTTTAGGTCTGGAGACATGCTTGGCCAGTCCATCACCTTTACCCTCAGCTTCTTTAGCAAGGCAGTGGTCGTCTTGGGGGTGTGTTTGAGGTCATTATTATGTTGGAATACTGCCCTGCGGCCCAGTCTCCGAAGTCTCTGTAGCTCCCCAGTGCGGGCAGAACTCATGCAACCCCAGACCATGACACTCCCACCACCATGCTTGACTGTAGGCAAGACACACTTGTCTTTGTACTCCTCACCTGGTTGCCGCCACACAAGCTTGACACCAACTGAACCAAATAAGTTTATCTTGGTCTCATCAGACCACAGGATTTTTTTTTTTCTTGTGAAGGTGGGAACATAACAGTCCATGCAACATCACTTTGTGAATCCATAAAGTTAGGGTGGTTCTTTACAGCGCTATGCCCACTCAAAGGTATGCTCTGATAGTGTTCTCCAGCTTTTTTGGCTACACAACATTCATCCATTACATATTCTCTACATTTTAGGAAGGAAGGCTCCCACAGGGGCTACGTTCACCACTTTAGTTATTACAGGCTTCTCTGCTACACTCTCTGCCAATTAGATCCCCCCTTCCACAAATCTCTAAATTGGGCAGGAAGTTGGGACCTCTAGTGGGCAACCAAGTAGAAACTAACCTTGTCTCCATAAAGAGCTACAAAAGGGCACTAACAAGTGTAATGCCGCGTACACACGGTCGGAATTCTCGTCGGAAAAAGCTCTGATGGTTTTCCCGTCGGAATTAATACGGAATTTCGCTCAAACTGTCTTGCCTACACACGGTCACACCAAATTCCAACGGTCTGTAACACAGCGGCATAAAACACGTTCAACACCACTATAAAAGGGAAGTTTAATGCTTCCGAGCATGCGTCGAATTGTTTCTGAGCATGCGTCGGAATTTTGCGTGTCGGAATTGCATACACACGATCGGAAAAGCCGATAGAAAGGATTTCCGTCGGAAAAATTGAGAACAGGTTCTCAATCCAAAATCCGTCGGAAATTCCGACAGAAAAAGACCGATGGGCATACACACGGTCGGAAAATCCGTTGAAAAGCTCCCATCGGACTGTTTCCATCTGAAATTCCGACCGTGTGTACGCTGCATAAGAGGTAGATGGTTGTCTGGCTCATATAGGTAAATGTCTTGTGACAGGACTTTTAGTTTTAAAAAGGTTTGCTTTAAGGCCCAATTTGGCTCAATAGTTGAGAGACCGTGGAGTAATTTTACTATGTTGGTTCATCCCCTTGACAAAACTGACATTAAATCCTTTAACAGCTGGGGGAGGGGTGTTAGTGGTACAATTTTCAGGATTTAACAATTGTCTAGAGACAAAAGGAAGCAACTAAAAGAAAAATTAGTTTTCCATTGTTGGAAACATTATTTTCCATTAAATAGTGTTCATTTTTTAAACTACTATTCCTCTTGATAGCAGTTTTCTTACATATGTAAAAATTAAAAAGAAAGCATAGCCAGGTATCAGTACAGTATCTTATATTTCTATTAAAACAATAACAAAGAGCATAAACCAGACAACGTAAAGACTACACTATTCGAAGCCAACCTTTGTATGCCTGAGATTAAGGCAAGGAAACAACACAGGGAGGGGGAACAGGGGAGAGGGAGCAAGGGATACAAATTGGGGTGTAAATTTCATCATCAGATTAATACAGAAAGAAAAAAAGTAAACTTCATGGTGTATCTGAAGCAATGTTATCTATTATCCACTAGCCAACGGGCCAAATCATTTAAAATTTAGACCATGTAGGGTACAGTTGGGCAAAGAGATTTTTGAAGGAGGTGTGGACATTCAGGATTTTTAGGACCAAGGGTAATGCCTCTTCTTGTTTCCAAGATCTTGCCAATGCTATTAGGCTATTTTACTACAGAATGTGTATGGGAATGCCATGCATCTGGAAGCCAGGTTTCAATTTGTATGTCCAATAATAATAATAACTAAGGAGAAATGTATGCGCCCTGAAAACCGTTGTCAAAGGCCTGTTTTGCAAAATCAATCGATATCGCCAAGTCACCTGATCATATATGGATACCTTAAAAGGAATTACTCTCATTACTTGATTATGAAAATCATTTTGATGCTTAGAGGTGCTTTCTTCTTGCAACAGACAAACTCTACGATTGACCTGTTCCTTGTAGAAAAACACATGCTACAATCACAAAAACAGATATTGGCCTGATTACATGGTCAGATCACACCCCTCTCTCCATTAAGTTATTTTTGTTGCCTAATAAAAATGTGATGATCTGGAGTCTTAATTTGGCCTTATTAACTATCCCCCTACTGCTGATATTAATGATACATAGAAACATAGAAAAGTGATGGCAGAAAAAGGCTGAGTAGTTCATCGAGTCTGCCCATATTTTTTTTAGGTTTTTTTTTTTTCTGCTTTTTTTTCTGTATTTTTTTTGGGGGGGGGGGGGGGTTATTTATTTGTTTCTTTATTGGTTTTTTTTTTCGTTAACTTTATTGTCTGACTATAGATCTATGTTTATCCCGGCCATGTTTGAAGCCATTTACTGTTGACTATCTCACTATCTTTCAGTAAAATATTACTTTCTAAGATTAATTTTGAACTTTCCTCCAGTTAATAAGAGGTCATGTCCCCCTGTTCTTCATTTTGGTTTCATATTGAAAAAACTGCCTTCCTTAACCGTATTCATCACCTTGATAGATTTAAAGGTTTCAGTCATGTCTCCTCTTTCCATTCTTTCATCCACACTGTACATATTAAGTTCCTTATTAACATTCCTTGAACACACTGCCATCCTGGGCAGGCAGTATAGCACCAGCTAAAATATTTATACTATCCCATATACTAAACCTCATTAAGGCTGGATTCACACCAGTGCGAATAGAATGCGGGTACACAGAGCATTTGGGTATCTGGGCAAGATCTAATAATTTTTTGTTTTAAAAGGGAATCTCCTAGTAGTGAATTAAAACTAGCAGAGATAACGTGATTCACATTGTAGTGTCTTTAAGGTGATCCAGGAGGTTTGCTCTGTAATAATTAGCTATATCAGGGGCCCCTTTTCTAGTTTGTGACTTAAGGGAAGTTTGACTTAAAGATAGTTTGCTCATACATGCTTTTATGTTAAAAAAGAGGGAAGAGACAGTGATAGAAGTAGTTATCTGTTGTGGTTGCAAGAAGAAAGCACCTCTAAGCATTAAAATGATTTTCAGAATAAAGTAATGAGAGTAATTACTTTTAAGGTATCCATATATGATCAGGTGACTTGGTGATATTGATTGATTTTTTCAAAACAGGGCTTTGACAACTGTTTTCTGATGTATATTCAGGGCGCATAAATTTACCATAGTACCTCATTTGTTGTTGAGAGAAGCAGCTATAACGATTTACCTCTCATCAAGGTCTGAGAACCTGATATGGAGTGTGAAGCCTATTGCCCTTTTCTCTTTTTCTCAGAATTAGCAAAAAAAAAATTAAAAATAGTGAGTAAATCTGCAGAGTTTACTTACCATCAGTTTATTCTTGCCAAAGTGAGCCTCATTTTACAGGTTGTTGAGCTCTCTGGCATTTAGCAAGCTGATCTTAATCATGTTTTCACTTTTATTTTTATTTTATTTTTCTAATAACTGTCTGAAAAATGTACATACTGATTTATTATTGAAAATTCTATCACATAAACCAGATTATGAAAGTGAAGTTGTTTATTTTTATAGGTTTATGATGTCAGTTTTGTACAATCATTACTTCATATCCCCTGCTAATTCGCAACATCCAGATGGAGTAGCATTTTTGATGTCCCTATGTGGCACAGGCCAATACTGCACACTGGTTAGT
Source organism: Lithobates sylvaticus (assembly GCA_028564925.1). Lineage (NCBI taxonomy): Eukaryota > Metazoa > Chordata > Amphibia > Anura > Ranidae > Lithobates > Lithobates sylvaticus. The sequence continues at coordinate 661,588,857 of CM053026.1, read as the reverse complement.
CAACTGTTCATCCATTAGTAATTGAATGAGCTACTGCAGTTTTTTTAAATGATCAAATATTTATAAAGCCTTGTGAAAGGTGATGTTTTATGAGGTAACAAAAATTGCTTTCCTTAAATAATATCCCATAATAATTCAGTCACTAGTCATGCCACTCTGGATCCCGCTGTGAGATGCACTGATTTATTTCGACTTGCTTTCCCCTACACGAGAAATAATTCACTTGCAGCCATCTTTGGTTATTTATGGCCTCATTGCTCATACAGTATTTTATAAAGCATAAAACATATCCTACATTTTATATTCTGCTCATTGCAATTTCAGACTAACTTTGAAGCATCTGACTTTCTTCTCTCACTGTTATGTCATGAAAAGGACGAAAAAAATTTAAATTTATAAAACAACTTTCCCAACATGTTTTTTTTTTCATGTCATCAAGGTGCTTTGCATTAAAGGATTAGTTCACCTTTTGTAACATGTTAGACCCATATTCAGGGTGTAACACGTAACAAGTTACAAATGCACCGGCCCCTGCACCCCCCAAGTCCTTATTTTGACAGCGCCTGGCCATGTCATTTATTCACAGTGTTCTGTAAATAGGAAAACTACAAGTACCGACAGCCTTTGCGGTTGTTGATTTGTAGGTCTCAATAAACTATGAGGGTGCTGTTGATCGCTCCTCTAGGTAGTTAAATGAACTTCCTGTCAGAGTGTAAGTGCCTACCCATACTGGGGGTACGGGCAGACAGCTACACGGACAGTCTGTGGCATTACACCCACGATCTGCTGATCATGGGTGCAATGCTTTACAGGTTTTTCTGCAACAAATGTGCATTTATTATTTTATTTGCAAAGGTGAACTTATCCTTTAACTGCATGTGCTAAGAAGCAGTTCACTGGTGTCTGTCTCAGTTTAGGAGACCTTTAGAGCCTGTGTGGGCTGATAGACTTCGGGCTTGTGTGGATGGCATCAGTTTGACATCATTTTTAGAAGCTTCTGAGATCATTCAGAATTCTTTGATGGGTGCATTTGACCTGCAGCTGACCACCTTCTGAACTGTATTGGACCTGATTCAAGTGGATTTTGCATTGCCATGGACTTGTAATGGAATGCGAAACCTGCTTAACCACTTCAGCCCCAGAAGGATTTACCCCCTTCCTGACCAGAGCACTTTTTGCGATTCTGCACTGCGCCGCTTTAACTGACAATTGCGCGGTCGTGCGATGTGGCTACCAAACAAAATTGGCGTCCTTTTTTTCCCACAAATAGAGCGTTCTTTTGTTGGTATTTGATCACCCCTGCGGTTTTTATTTTTTGCGCTATAAACAAAAAAATTGCAACAATTTTGAAAAAAAACACATTCTTTTTTACTTTTTGCTATAATAAATATCCCCCAAAAATCTATAAAAAAAATTATTTTTTTCCTCAGTTTAGGCCGATGCGTATTCTTTTACATATTTTTGGTAAAAAAAAAATCACAATAAGCTTTTATTGATTGGTCTGCGCAAAAGTTATAGTGTTTACAAAATAGGGGATAGTTTTATGGCATTTTTATTAATAATTTTTTTTTTTACTAGTAATGCCGACGTATATGTGCCGACAGCGGTCGGCAAGTGGTCAAAGAAAAATGAAAATCCCATTAACACAGGCCAATAAAGCAATATTAAACCCAAAAACAAATATGTAATATATTGCAGTTTACCAATCCTTTGATGTGGTGGCTGCATTCCTTTTTTATTTATTTTTTAGGATTTTTTTCTTTTATTTCACCTGGTAATGCAGCCAGTCGCATACTTCCTGTCTTAGGATGTCTGCATTCTAGGTGAAGTAGTAAAAAAGACATTTTTGGACAGCAGCATTGTCAGTCTGGGGAGAAGGTATTGTTAGAATAGCAGATCTGGATGGACTTGACAAACTGAAGTTGAGCTCCAGCTAACTCCTAATCAGCAGACTTTTTTTACTTTTGGGATACAGGTTCATAAATAAATCAAAGTTGACCATTGTTAAATGGTTTGTCTAAACCCTCTAACTGCTACTTTGTCCAGACAGCTTGGTCTTAAATGGAAGGAAGTTGAAAAATAACCGACTCACTGGCAGGATCACTGGGTGAAAATAAAGAGAAAAAAAAGCCTAAAAAGAACACAAATACAGCGACCGCATCTAAGAATTGGTAATCTGCAATATATTGCATTTTTGGTTTTAGGTTTACTACTGTACAGGTGCTCTTTAAAGTGGTAAGGTAACCATGCTGAACACAGATAGCAAGCAATTGAGCTGCGAGTTTGAAAATGACTTGCAAAGCTATTGCTAGACTTTCCACGCTTCACAAGTTTGCAGCAATTCCACATTACAACTTTCTTTGCAAACATTCTGCAAGTCTGCTACAAGTTCTGGTTCAGTTATGTTGTCCAATAGTCATCCCACCACAGGGGTCACTGTGATTTGCAGAGCTCTTGCTATAGACTCACCACTGCAACTTTGCTACAAATTGGAAAAGTGTCAACTAGAACTTGTGCTTCAAGTGCTCTTCAAGTGTACAACTTGCCAGTAAAAAGGTTCAGCAAGTTAACAAGACTTACAATTCAACACTGCCACAAATTTGTGGCAAGTTATACTTGCTATCTTGGAATGTTCTTCATGAAAAAGTTGTCAGTTTATGGAGGCCCTACTTAAACCACTTAAACCATTTGTATGGGGCACCAGTAGGCACAAGCTGCCTTGGCATACGTTGAAAAAACCCACTGACCTTGGGGAAGCTACCCTTTCAGACTTAACCTGTATTACATAGCGGCTCAGCTTTTCTAGCTTTCCCAGTTATTTCATATTGACAAAATGGACAGATCAATTGCCTTCTTATGCCCTAATTGGTCACAATTATCCACCGACCCCCTAAGTGTAATAGCAAGTGGGATTAGGGGAGCTGAAACTACTGGTGATTGTAGGTCCCTACTTTACCATTAATGAGGCATATGAGATGTAGCTTCTGTCAAGTTGACTTTACCCCCCTGTGGCACAACACATTGCTATCTTAACTTCTTTTGATCCCTGACATAGACCTTTGGAATAAAAGAGGTGTGTATTACTTGTCCCACCTTATGTCAGATAGCATCCTAAAAACATTTGACAGGCTGAAAATGGAATATGAACTTGCCCAATCATATGCTCTCCAGGTACTTACAAGTACAGCATGCTCTCCAGACCCAATTCCAGTCTGCGTTACCTCAATCAACCCCCAATTCCTTTATGGAAGTGGTCAAGAGTATGGATCCCAAAAAAGTTATTTACATTTTCTAAAACATGCTACTTCTGCATTCTCTACTCAAATGGTGTATGATATCAAAACACGATGGGATAGGTGATGGAAGGTGGAGTGAGGCCTTAGACACCTGTAAAGCAGTGTCACCTAAACTATCAGAACGACTCACCCAGCTCTATATCACACACAGTGCTTGCCTCACGCCTCTTAGATTAGCTCATTATAAGAGAGAAAAAAACACCACATGTCCTATGTGCTCCCATGATGTTGGTACATTTTATCATCTAATATGGAATTGCCTGGAGATTCAAGGTTTCTGGCCACAAGTCATCAAGTTCCTCCATGACACCATGGGCTCCCCTTTAACTCTTTGCCCCAAACAGTGTCTGCTGGGGATATTTCCTGACTCAGACTTAGACAAGTTTACAAAGGTTTACTTACATGTGTGGTTAGTGTACCAGTGGGTGTGACTACCTGTGCTCTAGTTCTGCCTCCCCTGCTTCCAGGGAGAATGTTCTGGAAGAGGGGCAAGCCTGGAACTGGAGTGGCAGGCAGCTCATGTGGGAGCCCTGACCAATCCCCAACTGGTATTGGCAGGGGGCGGGCCTCCTATATATAAGCTGAAGTAACATGCCACTGGGGGGAGTTGTCGGCTTAGTGAAATGGAGAATGGAATACTAGACAGCAGCAGGAGGGCACCCCCTTCTGGGGGGGTGCGCCAATCGCAGGAGGAGGCCCAGGGAGAACTGTGAGGGAACTTCGCCTTTACACGGTCATTGGCGATGTCCTTATCATTAGACAGTAATCGATAAGGAACTCCTGGAGCAGAGGGGCAGGTGAAGCTGTCAGAACGTACGATCCAGTCAAGTTCTCCATCAAGAACTCAGGGCAGAGAAAGGTCGGTGAGTGTACCACAGTGGAGGGATGGATGTGCCAGGAAGTCTGTGAGGGAACTTTGCTTTTAAACGGTCATTAGCAAAGTCCTCATCTTTACACAGTCAATGATGAGGAGTCCTGGATCGGAGGAGAGACTGTGGGGAATTATGTCAAATCGATGTGACCTGATGGCACAGGATTTGCAAAATGGGCTAGCTGGGAACAGTAGTCCACCACTCAATGTGTGCTTTTTAACTACTAGGCCTCCGGTGAGAGGTGCTGCAGGCCTCTGGCCTAGTAGCAGCAAGCAATCAGAGCCAGCTTGAGGAACTATTCAGAGTGGGTCCTTCTTGCTTATAGAAAAAGATATGACATTACTTTATAGTGTTAACTACACTATAAGTTTTGTGCAGGAGGAGAGGATTTCTGTGGACATAACACGTATGCCGCGTACACACAAGCGGACTATCCTGCGGGATTGTCCGTCGGACAATCCACCCATGTGTGGGCTCCGGCGGACTTTTTCTTTCCAAAAGTCCGGCGGACTTAGTTTGAAGTTTTAACTTAAAATTGTCCGCCGTCCGGCTGTCTGTGTGCTAGTCCGCGGGACTTTTGAAATGAACAGACTTGCCCCACACACGGAGTAAAGTCCGTTCATTTAGAACGTGATTCCAGGTAGACGGGACTAGCGAAGGAAATCAATGCCGCCGACCCGCTCGGCGAGATTGACACCTCGCTAGCCCCGTCACCTGGTATGGATTTAAAGAGGAATCCCTACGCCGAAAAAATGGCGTAAGGGTCCCCCCAAATCCACATCAGACCCTTATCCGAGCACACAGCCCGGCCGGTCAGGAAAGGGGGTGGGAACGAGCAAGCGCCCCCCCCCCCTCCTGAGCCGTACCAGGCCGCGTGCCCTAAACATGGGGGGTGCCCTGGGGAAAGGGGGGCCATGCGGCCCCCCCACCCCAAAGCACCTTGTCCCCATGTTGATGAGGACAAGGGCCTCCTCCCGACAACCCTGGTCGTTGGTTGTCGGGGTCTGCGGGCGGGGGGCTTATCGTAATCAGGGAGCCCCCTTTAATAAGGGGGCCCCCAGATACCGGCCCCCCACCCTATGTGAATGAGTATGGGGTATGATGTACCCCTACCCATTCACCTAAGGGAAAAAAGTGTAAATAAAAAACACAACACAAGTTTTTAAAATACTTTATTGCACAGCTCCGGGGGTCTTCTTCCATCTTGGGGGGTCTTCTCGTCGGACTCCTCTGCTATCTTCTGCTAGCTCTTTTACTAGCGGAGGAGCCGGCTTTCTCCTGGGTCGCCGCCGCCGTCTGGGTCTTGTTCCGACTTCTGGGGTCTTGTCCCGCTCTTCTGTTCTTCTTGCCGGGCCTCCGCTTTCTTCTTCCAGCTCTTTTACTAGCGGTGGCCCGGGCTTCTGTCGCCGTCGCGGTTGCCTTCTCCTTCTTCTTGTTCTTCTTTCTTCTTCCGATGTTGACACAAAGCTGTCCACTCTTCTAATGGCCCAGACGTGTTGCGCTGCCAGTTATATAGGGACAAGGGGCAGGGCCACCGGATCATGTCACGTGGTGATACCGCCCCCTTATGATGTCACAGTCCTGGAGGATGCTGGGACTGTAACATCATATGTAAGCTATATAAGCAGAAGGCGGCGGCGACGGCGGCAAGAAGAACAGAAGAGCGGGACAAGACCCCCAAAGTCGGAGCAAGACCCCCAGATGGCAGCGACGAAGGAGAAAGCCGGGCTCCTCCGCTAGTAAAAGAGCTAGCAGAAGATAGCTGAGGAGTCCGGCGAGAAGACCCCCCAAGGCGAATGAAGACCTCCGGAGCTGTGCAATAAAGTATTTTAAAAACTTGTGTTGTGTTTTTTATTTATGCTTTTTTTCACCAGGTGAATGGGTAGGGGTACATCGTACCCCATACTCATTCACATAGGGTGGGGGGCCGGTATCTGGGGGCACCCTTATTAAAGGGGGCACCCGGATTCCAATAAGCCCCCCGCCCGCAGCCCCCGACAACCAACGACCAGGGTTGTCGGGAAGAGGCCTTTTTCCTCATCAACATGGGGACAAGGTGCCTTGAGGTGGGGGGCCCCCCTTTCCCCAAGGCACCCCCCATGTTGAGGGCACGCGGCCTGGTACGGCTCAGGAGGGGGGGGGCGCTCGCTCGTCCCCACCCCCTTTCCTGACCGGCCGGGCTGCGTGCTCAGATAAGGGTCTGATATGGATTTGGGGGGGACCCCCACGCCGTTTTTTCGGCGTAGGGATTCCCTTTAAATCCATACCAGGTGACGGGGCTAGCGAGGTGTCAATGTCGCCGATCAAGGCGGCATTCACTTCCTTTGCTAGTCCCGTCTACCCGGAGTCATGTTCTAAATGAACGGACTTTACTCCGTGTGTGGGGCAAGTCCGTTCATTTCAAAAGTCCCGTGGACTTCTGCCAAAACTCTGGCGATTGTCCGCTGGAAAAGTCTGGGCGTGTATGGGCTCGTCCGCACGTTCGGAAAGTCCGGCGGACCTCTGCTGGAAAGTCCGGCGGACCTCTGCTGGAAAGTCCGGCGGACCTCTGCTGGAAAGTCTGGCGGATTGTCTGCCGGACCAAGTCCGCCGGATAGTACGGCCTAAAAGTCCGATCGTGTGTACGTGGCATAACACAGTCAAGACTGATGTCCTCATCCTTACACAGTCATGGGTAAGGAAGTTCTGGAAGCAATAGTCTGTGGGAGTTACGCAGAGGAGGAGCAATAGTCTGCATGGTGATGCAGGAGAAGGTTCATATCTACTAAACATGCACATCATCTCTTCAGGCTCAAACTATGTGCTAATCTGAAAAATCTCTAAATATGATGGGGAAATTAATTATTCAATGGGCATCCCATATACCCCTTTTCCCCCAACCAAGTTGTACCCCCAATAAACAAAAACAAGACCAGCAAAGGACTGTTCATTGTCTCTGAAAGTGATATATGGCAGGAGGGTGAATTGGTGGATGTTTGTTACTAGTGGCAACTACACCGCTACATTTATTTACTTTAATAAAAGTTGCTGTTTAAAGTAAAAAAAAAAAAAAAAGTTATCAGTGCAACACAGGGGACCAAATAGAAGACTATCCGGAGTATTTGGTATAGAATACAAGAGACAGTGCTCTAAGTAAGGTCACTGTAAGGCTTATATTCTTTGTAGTCTACACATAGATACAAGTCACTAGATAAAATGGTTTCATGAGTTGCAAAAAGAAACAACATCTTTTCAAAGATAAGATGCACATGAATGAAGTATAAAGACAAAAGCATGGAGCAGCACAGATACAGAAATACTTTTTTAAAACTGCATTGGTGAATCACAAGAAAATCAATAAAGTTCCATAAAAGTTTGTTCAGGAAACATGGTGAATTATTTATATACAGAAAGTTTGTCAGGTTGGGACTTGCTAGCGATCTATCTTCCAGCCTGCTCCACACTAAATTAATAAAATACAAACACATGAAAGTAATGAAAGGAAGCCTGATTGAAAGAGCATGTGTTCTTGGCAACAATGGCAAATAATTAATTGAAGATGCTTCAGAGATTGCTGAACATTTTCAGCTGTGTTATTAATTGCTTGTCAACATGTCATTTATTCTATTAGAAAAAGAAGTTAAAACTAGATTGACAAAATTTGCCAACAAACTCAAACTGCCAGTACAAATCCTCCATGTACCCTGGCCTTACTCAACCTTTTTACCACAGAGGAACCCTTGAAATAACTTTTTGGTCTCAGTGAACCCCTGTTAATATTATATCTAAAGCTCACAGTACATTAGCATGATGGTGAGAGGGAACAATGCTTCTTACATTTGTGGTCATTGGGAAGAATACGCCCATTATCAATAGATAAAAAGATCTTTGTGGGTGGTGGTTACTTATCCGAGAGGCAGAAACTGATCAATGCTCGTAGAACCCCTAGCAATTTCTTAAGGAACCCTTGTTGAGAAAGGCTAATGTAACCCTTTGTTGTAATTAGTCCCTGCCAAATTAACCCTAGCACTCCAGCTAATATTTCAAAGTTCAACTCCAGTCAGAGAAAAAAATTAAGTTGTGTATTCATTATAAATCCCCAAGGCCCCATTCAGACCTTATTTTACGCCGTAATGTGTGTTGGATTAAGGTAGCCAATTGATTTTAGTGGGTTGCCAAAGTGCCACAATTTACCAGAAAACATGTGCACTATTTTTATTTATTTTAATAAAGGGTGTCCCGCGATGTAAATCCACCATCAATCACGCCGCCCAACGAAACCAAAAAAAAAAAGCAAAAAATGAAAACGCTCTGCCTCCATGGGAGGCCTCCCGCCGACTGCTCTCTCTTCGTTTTGGCAGCTCTAATATAGGCAATCACATAACATGACATCAGAAGGGGGCAAAAACACCCGGTTACGTCACTGGGTGGCCCCACCCTTGCCTATATAAGAGCTGTCAAAGCGAAGAGAGAGCAGTCGGCGGGAGGCCTCCTATGGCGAGAAGCATTTTCATTTTTGCAATTTTTTTGGGTCCATCAGGCGGCGTGAGTGATGGTGGATTAACATTGTGGGACACTTTTTTTTATAAAGAATTTTTTAAAAACTGTTTCTTGTGGTTTTTACTTTTTTGACACCATTCACATAAGGGGGGGGGGGGGCAGGATCTGGGGGCCCCCTTGTTAACCCTGCCCGCAGACCCTGACAAACAACCGGCCAGGGTTGTCGGGAAGAGGCCCTTGTCCCCATAAACATGGGGACAAGGTGCTTTGGGGGGCACCCCAAAGCACCATCCACATGTTAAGGGCAAGCAGCCCGGTATGGTTCAGGAGGGGGGGTGCTCGCCCCCCCTTTCCTGGCCTGCCAGGCTGCATGCTCGGCTAAGGGTCTGGTACTGATTTTGGGGGGACCCAATGCCAATTTTTTCACATTTTTTTTTATCTATATTGCCGGGAGCCAGCAATACATTGCAGCTGCGAGCAAGTTTAAATTACATTTTTTTCTTTAGAATTGCCATTATTGCTGCAGCATGTTCTATACATTGAACAGACATGCTACCTTACAGGCAGACTAAGGGGACCCACCAGGCACGATATTTTAATGAATATTTAATTTTTATTGTTTTACTTTAAGCATCATTAAAATCCCTGCTCCTTTAAAAATTATTGTTTTAAAAACTTTTTTTTGCATTGATACACATCTCCTTGGGCAGTACCCGGGTCCCCATACACTTTTTATGGCAATAACTTACATACAAGCCTTTAAAATTAGGACTTTTGTTTTTTTATGTTCATGTCCCATAGACTTTAATAGGGTTTGCTTGTTCGCTAGAACTTTTTGCCTGCTTGAGTTCTCGTGCAAACCAAACCGGGGGGTGTTCAGCCCATCCCTAATCCTGACTGCTGTACTCCATACACTATAATACATGCTCTCACTTCCGGGCATAGATACCTGCGGGTGGCTCGGGTATCTATGCCCGGAAGTGGGAGCAAAATACATGCATTAGACAGGTATCTGCTCCCCCCTCCCCCTGAAAGGTGCCAAATGTGACACCGGAGGGGGGGATTCCGAAAAGCGGAAGTTCCATTTTGGGTGGAACTCGGCTTTAATCCCCCATTGATCTTTCACCATCAAACCTTATTACTATTATCAACAAGTTTTGCTACAACAGGATAAGTGCATTTCTCTTAAATTAATGTGCTGTGAAGGGGTACATGTCCCAGGCTTGGTTACTGGTTTGCTAGGTATGCCTTCACCTCTAATTTATTTCTCCTCATCCCTCTACTGTGGCTATTTCTTATTAAAGTAGAACTTAAAGTGTTACTAAACCCACAACAGTAAAATCAGTCTGTATCAGTGGTGGCCCGTCTATTAGGGGCACACGGGCGCCACCCCCCTGCGCTCTGAGCCCACCCAGTTGTGTGACAATAGCGAAATAATATTTGCTATTGTAACACTGATTCTCCTCCCAGCCAATCAGGAAACGGGTCGTGATTTTTCAAAAAATCAAATAACAAAAAATAATATAGGCCAATATGTATTCTACTACATATTTTTGGATAAAAAACAACAATAAGTGTATATTGATTGGTTTGCGCAAAAGTTATAGCGTCCACAAAATAGGGGATAGATTTATCAGGGGTGATCAAGGGGTTAACTGTGTTGCCTGGGTGTGTTTACTAACTGTATGGGGGATGGGCTGCCTGGGACAACACAGAGATCCGTCTTCCTGCATAGTTCATACCTCCTAACATTTTGAGCTGGGAGTGAGGGACACCTACTAGCAAATGTGTGTAGGCATAGGACAAGCCCCCCTGCCACACCCCCTTAAAAGAGAATTAACCAAAAAAAAAGGCTAATTAAATCCACAAAGCAGGGGTGTTGCTAGGTGGCAAAAAGACCAGGGGCTTCAGACCGAAGTCCAAGGCGGAAACGGTGTGGGGGGGGGGGGGGGTTGTACGTGATGCAGGCTTTTGTTTGGCTGGGCCGTGACCTGACCTACATACACTAACCTACCTGACCTACATACACTGAACTGCCTGACTTACATACACTGACATTTACATACACTGACCTACATACACTAACTGACCATACACTGACCTAACTTGCCTGACCTACATACACTGATATTTACATACACTGACCTACCTACACTGACGGTAGTGACCTACCTATGCTGACATTTACCTACACTGACCGACCTACCTCAGCCCTGATGTGCGGTGTCACAGCAGCCAGGCAGTCAGTCCTCAGAGGAGTAGGAGGAGGAGGAGGAGGAGAGGAGAGCGGCCCGCATGAGCGCCGAGCGGGGATGTGACGCGGCGGTCACTTTGTAATTCCTGCCTTCTGGAGCCTGCAGTGCCTATGATGGACGTCACGCGTCCTGCGGTCCTGGTATTGGACCAGTGGGACGTCCATCATAGGCGTTGCAGGCTCTAGAAGGCGGGACCTGCTATGGCTTACTCGGCCTTCCTCTGCGGCGCTCGGGATCAGATTGGTCCCAGCGCTCGCTGCGGCGCTCGAGCTAACAATGGAGAGCCTGCAGAGCTGACACTCGGTGCTTTACGGGGTAACATTCAGGGCTTCAGCCCCCCCCCCCAGCCACCCCCTCCAGATGCCCCTGCCACAAAGGCTTTTTTTAACCACTAATATTCCTTTATATTGGCTTTTAAAGTTTACAAATCCAGCAATTTAGAATTTGTATGAAAGGTTTAGCACTGTGAAACACTTTTTGAAAGATAAAAAGTGCATTTTATATACAACTATATAGATCAGACCAAAATGAGGGACAAATGAGGGGGAACGAGGGACAGAGGGACATTTCTCCAAATCAGGGACAGTTGGGAGCTATGATAGCAGAAAGATAAGATCTAAGTGTAATCCCCTGTCTGAATAGAGATCTGCCTTGTTTGCTTTGGCAGATCCCCGTTCTGTCTCTGATCGCGGGCGGCCGGCGGAAATCCAGTTCACCAGACCCACTGATTGTCTCCCCCGCTGGCCAATCGTCACGCGCGTGCCCACACAGGGCCATGCACGAACAGATGCACATCTACGGCAAATCGCGCAGCCAAGCCACCTTGCGGCGGGTGGTCGGTAAGCAGTTAACTAGACACTGACACTAGACACTGATAGAAGTGACAAGTTTCCATGTCCTGTGTACTGTGGGAGACCATATATACTGAATTCAGGGTCCTGGGTTTAGTAACACTTGTTTATTTCATTTTCTATTTTATTTTTTATAACTCCTGGTGTTTTTTTTTTTACGTGTCCCACTGGGGAGACGTCTTTCCACTTCCTGTCCCAAAACAGCAAGAGAAAGGAAATCCCTCCAAAGTGAGGGAATCCCTGGTTGTCACCACAGTCACTAGGAACACCAGTGTCCCCATTAGAAGATTTACCCTCTATTCCTCAAAATGTAGGATTTTCTTTCACTTTCGATGATAATGATCTTCAGTATAAACAGAGAGGGTGAATCTCCCTAACGGGGACACAGATGGCAATAAAAAATCTGACAGGTGTTCCAAAACCCTCTCCATGCTATCCAAAACCAAGGAAAAAAAAAAAAATATGCCTGCACTTTAAGCTTGCCATGCTTGCCATGTTTCAGTAAATTGTATGTACTGGTCCTTGCAATATTCCCTGTGCCTTCTTTGTTATAACATTTATCTTGTACAGAGCCAAAGGAAAGAATAACACATAAATAGCTTGATGATAATAATAATATTGCTTTTATTATTTCTGTTATTATTAGTAGTACATACCCCCCAACTCTCTGAGATGGGAATGAGGGAGACCTATTAGCAAAAGTATGTAGGCATAGGACACACCCCCTGCCACGCCCCCTTAAAGGAGAATTCTACAAAAGAAATGTTTCATTAAAGCGGAGTTCCATTCAAAAATGGAACTTCCGCTTATCCAGTTCCTTGCCCCCCCCCCCCCCGCGGTGTCACATTTGGCACCTTTCGGGGGGAGCAGATACCTGTCAAATACTGCGGCGATATACGCCATGTCCGGCCCCTCCTCTGTACCGCCCCCCCCCCGCCCCCCCCCCCCCCCCCCCGCTGTCTTCTGGAAAACACACGTCCCAGAAGACAGCAGGGACCCGTCAGGACATGCAGCGCGACTGACGCATGTGCAGTAGGGAACCAGGCTGTGAAGTACTTTTTTTTTTTACCACTAATATTCCTTCATATTGACTTTTGGAATTTACAAATGCAATAATTTAGAAATTGGATGAAAGGTTTAGCTCTGGGAAACACTTTTTGATGTATATAAAGTGCACTATTTAATTATGTAGATCAGACCAAAATGAAGGACAAATAAGGAGGAAAGAGGGACAGAGGGACTTTGTCCGGAATGAGGGACAGTCCCTGGACATCAGGGACAGTTGGGCGCTATGGTAGTATTGTAATTGTTGTTGGTGTTATAACATTTCTGTAGTATGAGGCTGCAGTTATACATTTTACCACACGATGGCGGCATATGACAACGATCATGTATACTTTAGACATTACTTCCGCCAACCACAGTAAAGCCAAGAGACGTCGGAGCACGCTGAGCGTAGCGTGACAAGCAGTTCTGGGAAAGGGGAGGTCATGTGATAGATGTCAGGTGACCCGCTAGCAGAGACTGTACAGGTATGGGAATTGCTTGAGACAGGTGGCCGGTTCGGGGGGGTCGTTGTGTGTCATGGCGGTGACATGTTAGTTCCCGATAGAGGTGTGGATGGGAAGTCCCTTTAGTGTGTGTGTGTGTGTGTGTGTGTGTGTGTGTGTGTGTGTGGAGAGGCACTTTGTACATACAGTGAGAGCTCTGCTATTCCAATGAAGGGTGAGGAGAGGTGAATGAGCTCCCCTCCCCTAGGTGAGGATTGTCATCTCCTGTCATTCATCATGATGCACAGTACAGGCCTGGAGAGTGCAGACTGACCTCCTCACTAGTGCTGGGACTTCCAATGAAGAGGAATGAGCCCCGGGCAGTCTCTGATGGAGAGAGAAGGTGGAGGACAATTATGTCAGGGAGGGTGAGCGGAGGATCAGTGTGTAGCAGTCATGTCAGGGGTCCTTGTAGCAGGAATTATGGTAGATCAGGGGTGTCCAACCCGCGGTCCCATAGAGTTTTGCTTGGGGCCCGGACCAGTTTTGCTTGGGGCCCGGACCTGCCTGGAGCAATTGCAGGGATGCAGTGCAAGAACAGCATCCCCGGAGGGCCGACAGCCCAGCCCATGCTCATGGATGCTGTGCAAACATAGCAGCAGCAGCCTACATTGTCAAGCCAGGCAAATGCACATCTGGAGGGATGCCGGGGCTTCCATGATTGCAATATCACTGCAGCAGGGAATGCAGGGGAACCAGGTAAATGCTGCATGGCCGGATCTAGGGGGTGTTGGGGTGTGTCTCTCCCTCAGGTCACTGATGCAGTTAGGTTCAATGATGGACAGGTAAAGGGAGTATGTTGGGGGGCTGTGTTCTATACAGAGACATCGTCACTTTAGTGTCCATACACGCCTCTGCACTTTTCATGCAGTGGGTCTCAGTATTATTATTATACAGGATTTATATAGCGCCAGCAGTTTGCGCAGTGCTTTACAACATGAGAGCAGACAGTACAGCTACAATACAATTCAATACAGGAGGGATCAGAGGGCCCTGCTTGTTAGAGCTTACAATCTAGAAGGGAGGGTCTAGTGCTACAAAAGTTAGTAACTGTGGGGGATGAACTGATGAAGGAAAAAAAAAACAGTTGTTAGGTGGGGGAAGTAAAGTCTTCTCTGAAAGTGTACAGAGTTGAAGATAGTCAGATAGATTGGGGTAGGAAAATCCAAAGAATGGGAGAGGCTCAGGAGAAGTCCTGGAGGTGAGAATGGGAGGAGGTGACAAGGGAACTATAGAGCAATAGGTCTTGGGAGGAAAGAAGAGAACAATTAGGTTGGTATTTTGAGACTCGGTTGGTGATCTAGCTGGGGGCTAAATTGTGGATGGCTTTGTAAGTTATTGTATTTTGAATTCATTGGGTGAGTGGTCAGCCAGTGGAGGGATTGACAGAGAAGGGTAGCAGACACAGAGCGATTGATAAGGTGGAGGAGTCTGGCAGCAGCATTCATGATGGACTGAAGGGGGATAGCCTATGTAGAGGTAAGCCAATGAGGGAGTTGCAGTAGTTGAGGTAAGAGATGACCAGGGAGTGAATTAGAAGCTTTGTGGTGTCATTGGTTAGGAAGGGGCGTATCTTGTAGATGTTGCGGAGATTGAGGCGGCAAGCTTTGGAAATGCATGCTTCACATGTGTTCCCCTTTATCCCTGTGGAAATCGCACCGAAGATGCAGCAAGTGGGACTTTCTTTTATTTTTTTTAAAGCGGAACTAAACTCAGTATGCCTCCTCTGTAAAGCTAGTTTTATATTTGTGTGAGATGCGTGTAAATCGCACTGCAGAGGTAAGTTCCCTCGGTTAACATTGCTGTAAAAAATGATGTCCCCCATTAATCTCTCACCAGATACAACACCATTGTTTTCCCCACCATCAATGTGCATTGTTCCTGGTGACACTACCATTGAGATGAAATGAGGCTCAGTGTAAAACATCAATCCCCACTTGTATGAAGCACCCTCAATATTCCATACACCTGTCTGTCTGTGTCGGCACCATGCGGTTCTTGGACCAGTTACACTTTATAGGAATGGAAATTAGGATTTCTAATATTTTGATGCCTATGGATCGAGAATTTGGGATAACCTGTATGTAGGCTGCTATTAAACTCCTCAATACTAGTTAGCATTAACCCCTTTACACAAAGCCTTTTTTGCACACTTGTTGCTTACAAGTTAAAATCAGTGTTTTTTTTTTTTTTTTTTGCTAGAAAATTACTTAGAATCCCCAAACCCTAGAGAATAAAATGGTCGGTCCTTGCAATATTTCATGTCGCACTGTATTTGCGCAGCGGTCTGTCAAACACAGTTTCTTGGGGAAAAAATACACTTTTATGAACTAAAAAAAAAAAACAGTAAAGTTAGCCCAATTTTTTTGTACAATACTAAAGATGATGTTACGCCAAGTAAATAAATACCTATCATGTCATACTTTAAAATTGCACACAGTCGTGGACTGGCGACAAATGATGCTACTTAAAAATCTTCATAAACGACACTTTAAACATTTTTAATGGTGATCTGTTTAGATTACAGAGGAAGTCTAGTGTTAATAGACTAGAACTAGACTAGTGTTAATTAGATAGAATTATTGCTCTTGCTCAAATGATCGCGGCGATACCTCATATGTGTGGTTTGAACACTGTTTACATTTGCGGGTGTACGGAGGGATGGGGCGCTTTAACATTTTTATATCCTATTTATTTTTTTTACACTGTCCCTTTAAAAAATGTTTATTTTTTTATTGCTGTCATAAGGAATGTAAATATCTCTTTTGACAGTAATAGGCAGTGACAGGTACTCTGTATGGAGGGATATGGGGTCCAGAAGACCCCATATCCCTTTTTTGCACTTAAAAACTTTCAATAGCATTAAATCTGGCGCCTTTAAGGCTCCAGTTAACTGGAAGTGATGTCATGACATCGCTTTCGGATAATAGATCTGAGACACGATCAAAGCCTTTTTCGGCTTTGTTCGGGTCTCCAGCCGGAGGACGTGCTGGCTGGTTGCTTGGGCTCTCCCGGTAGGACGGGAGAGCCACGTAAAGGGGTGGGACAGCCTCTCCTGCTTGTAATAGACGAGCAGATGATTAGCCGCATTGCTTGATATTACAAGAAAGCTGACAGTCTGCTCTAAAAAACGGTACCTGGTTGATGCGTGCAGCTGCAGGCATCACCCCGGTACAACTCCTTCAAGCCAAAGGCATTACGTCGGTGTCAAGAGGTTTAAAAATGGTGCTTCTCTGTCTGCAGAAGACCGAACCAAATGGAGCTGACTTGTGAAAAGTAGACCGATGATGCAGCTGTTGCTTATAGCTGGTAGTCAGGTGTCATCTTTCCAATATATCATAGATTTTGTTTGCTTCAGTTCTTATAAACCGACTCTGGTGTATTTTCCAATCTCTGGTGCATAAAAATTAAATTTTTCTATGTAGTTAAAAGCGAGCAAATTCTATATAAAAATTCACTTGTTTTTAGCTCTTTTTTTCTGATTGCAGATTGGAAGCCGTATGCTGTGGAGACAGAGCTACTCTTCACAAACATGAGACTAGTAATTCTTGATGGGTATTCCCTGGCGAGTGAGTGGGCAGCAAAGTACATATGTAATCGTATCATCCAGTTCAATCCAGGACCAGACAAATACTTCACTCTCGGATTACCCACAGGTTATACTCTGTCAGTTTTATTTGTTTTTATAGTGCTGTTTCCACTGTTTTAGGCCGGGTTCACACTATTTGCGGAGCGCTTCGCAGCAGGGAGTCCAGTGCGTCCCTGTTTTCTCTTTAAGTGGGCACAATTTTGCCTGAACTCAGACCTGAAATGGAGCCAAAGATGCACAGGACCCTTCTGCAGGGCGCTCCACTTCCGCATCCTCCATTGAGAGCCGGTCACACTCTTTTGTCATGTGAATTGGATGTGGAGAAACCCGCATAAGTGTGAACCCAGCCTTATTCTTTAGGCTGGTTCCCATATGTAGCAGCCCATGCTGCCCCTCTATCTGTGTTGGATCACTTTTCAGAAGGTGTTTCACAGGCAGTGAGGGGGTGATATGTTGTTTTAACCCTAAGAAAGCTGAACCACCAAGCCACCACTGAATGTTACATGCAGTTTACTTTTTTGGCTGTGAAGCAAAGCATCTCGGTCAAGGCCTGTGTACACCTCTGAGGGGTGCTGCACGCTTTTCTTTAGGTAGGTGGTCAGGAAAGGTGTGGGTGGTAAAACTGCAGCTCCAATGTCTGCTTTTCCTGCCCCCTGGCCGTTCGTGTAAAGGATCGTTTTCATTGTAATTTTTATTTTTTAAAGCAAAGAAAAAAAGATTATTAAAGTGGTTCTAATCTCCAAGTCTGGGTTCACACTATTGCTGCATGCGGCTCACAGAAGGGGTCCGGGGCATCCCTGTTCACCGTCTCAGGTCCTATTTCAGCCCAAATGTCTTGCTATGACATGCGCAATATTTTTATTTTACCCACTGTAAGTCAAGCCTAAGTGATTGAAGACAATGCACTTTCTGACTGATAACTTAATTAGTAAAGTATATGTAAACCCCAAACCCCAATTTTACACATTGCAGCTTACTGGCCCTTTGATGCATTGTCTGCAATATATTACATATTTGTTCCTTTTAGGAGGAAGGCAAAGTAAATGTAAATTGTTTGCTCCCTCTAGTGGCTGATCTACAAATCTCTAAAAAGACCAAGCTTGTCAAATTGTGAAAATCGCTTGAAATTGTTGCACTAAAAATGTAAACACTGAAATAATGCATTCAGTAAAAATACACGATCCTGTCTCTTTTTAAAAGGATGGCATAATTTGCTTAGTATTAAATAAGCATGTCAATATATTTTTGTTTCTTGTTATTCAGGTAACAATTAAAATTATACTTTATTTTTAAAATTCAACTTGACTTAAAACGGGGTTCCACCCTAAAGTGGAACTTCCGCTCATCGGAACCCTCCCCTTCCCCCTCCAGTGTCACATTTGGCACCTTTCAGGGGGGAGGGGGGTGCAGATACCTGTCTAAGACAGGTATTTGCACCCACTTCCGGGCATAGACTCCCACTGGAGTCTACGTCACTTCTCGTCCCGCTGTGCTGTCTGCTGGGACACACACGGGTCCCAGAGACAGCGCGGAGCATTCCTACTGCATTGCGCGACTCGCGCATGCGCAATAGGGAACCTGCAAGTGAAGCCGCGCGGCTTAATTTCCTGATTCCCATACCCAAGATGGCGGCGGCAGCATCCGAGGGACGGTTCGGCCTTGGGTGCCGACGTCGCTGGACCCTGTGACAGGTGAGTGTCATTATTTTAAAAGTCAGCAGTATTTGTAGCTGCTGATTTTAAAAAAAAAAACATAATAATTTCGCCGGACTCCCTATTTAAAGTGTTTCTCTTAGTCTTGTGAGAGAATAGGTAAGGGTTAGTCCTTCCCCTTTTGTGTTTTTTTTTTTTTTTTTTTTTTCTGTCTATCTCTATAGGGGAGATTTCCCCCATAATCCACTGCTCTGGTAGGTGATTGGATGGACAGGAAGGGATGAAAGCATTATTTTTGTAGAATGGTGAAAGTTTAAAAGATTTTCCAGAGTGGTGTTTTAAAGCAGACCTTGCAGTAAAGTACAGGGTTTTTTCAAATTGCCCCTCCCCTTCACAAATCACATACTGTCAGTAGGTGTGAAACATTTATTATCTAAGTATAGCTTTATACTTGCTTTGCCTCTGTCTTCCACATCACTGGGTGTAACATGTCACCATCAAAAAGACACACCAGTCTATTGCAAGAGTGTCTTCCCGCAAGATTTAGCTTGCTCTGTATTTCCCAGGATTTAGCTGAAGACAGAAAATGAGGTGAGAAGTATAAACCCATGGATACATTTATACTTTCTAATAATATATTTGTGAAGGGGTAAGGGCCTGCACAAAGTAAAGTGAAAAAAGAGGACTTTGGTTCCCTTCAAATAGACTTCTGCATTTCATTGTTATGGAAGACTACTTGTCCATTCCATGTAAAAATACACATTGGAGTACTGTTTACATGAGTCTAGATTGGCTGGAATATTACACCATACTGTTACTGTATCCTAGATCTGCCATTTGTTGATAGGTGATGTTTGTGACCAGATGAAATAGGTTTTAAAAGAAATTGTATATGTGGATTCATTTTATAGACTGTGTATACTTGTTTTCTACAGGCAGCACACCATTGGGATGTTACAAAAAACTTATTGAGTACCATAAAAATGGAGACTTATCCTTCAAATATGTGAAGACTTTTAATATGGATGAATATGTAGGTGAGTTGACTACGTGAATGGTATAAATGGTGTGTGTTGTGTTTTTATTTTTTTTTGTGATTTGATCTCTGCCCTTTGCACTGAAATAACTAAAACTACTGGAAACATGGAAACTACTGACAGTATAACGGGGAGATTGGGTCAAGAAATATTTCCAAAATATAATTATTCATTTTTGAGTAGTTTGCCATGGTGGTGATCTATTATGAAATCCATTACAAATAACAAGGGATGACATTATGGCTTATTGTAGGTTTTTCATCAGCTTTTTTTATTTTATTTTTTTAAGGTTTTGATGGATAGAATAAATGAATGACTTGTATAGCGCAACCTATGCGAACTGAATCACCTCAGGGCGCTTTTTAGAAGAGAATACAAACTACATTGTATAGTACAACATATTATATACTATGATAAAAAAAAAGTTTTTTAAAATAATGTTTAGTTAGAACTCTATAATGCGCCATGACAGCCAATCAGAATAAAACATGCCACAGGACAATAATGGTATGAAACTGGCTATTAAAGCCAAATCCTAGCAATTGTTAAAGTGGTTGTTAACCCACCAATGTAACTTTACACTATCCTCTCTGGTTATGTATGTAATCTCCCCCTGTGATTGTGCTTCATAAAAGAAAAAAAAAAAATGCAGTATATACCTTGTTTACAGAGTGCTGATCTGACCTGCCGCCTCTCTCCTCTCTCAGCCTGACAGATGCAGCAGACGGGGCAGAGGATCCCCTACTGACATCAGGCAGGTGGTGGAGGAGAGAGGTGGCCCCACCCGCTGCAGCTGTAATGCGAGAGGGGTCAGACCAGTGCTCCTGTAAACAAAGGTATATGCTGCATTATTTTTATAAAGCATACTCAGGGGGGATATTGCATACATAACCAGAGAGGATGGTGTAAGAAATTAGAGCAGAGGGGGCGGGCACAGATAATGGAGCTGACAGGCAGGGAAGGGGGAGAGAGCACAGAGGACACAGCGGATGACGGAGGCACATAATCTGATCAGTTTCAGGGCTCAGCAGCCGTGGTCAGCATACAGAGGGGAGGACAGAAACTGTCAGGATCAGCCAGGTATTTTAGGTGATACAGGGGTCCAAATTACACAGCACAAGTGCTGTGCTGTGTAACATGCTTTTAAGGAACAGGATCTTTATTTTTTTTAGGTTGACAAACACTTTAACCGCTTGCTGACCGCCCGCCGTTGATTGACGGCGGCAGAATGCCACTCCTGCGCGAATCGCCGTAGCTGTGCGGCGGGGCACTTTAAGAAATATAGGGCGCGTGTGATGTAGGAGCCCGTGCACATGGCCGTCAATTGCTTCTGAGAAGGAGAGAACTGAGATCTGTCAATGTAAACAGACAGATCTCCGTTCTGTCTGGTGAGGAGAGCGATCTGTTGTTCCTACTGCTCAGGAACAACAATCGGTCTCCTCCCCCAGGCAGTCCCATACCCCCCCCCCCCCCCCCCACAGAATCACTTCCTAGGACACACATTAACCCCTTGATCACCCCCAGTGTTAACCCTTTCCCTGCCAATCACATTTATACATTAATCAATAGCTATAGCTCTGATCGCTGTATAAATGTCAATGGTCCCAAAATAGTATGAAAGGGAATCTGTCCACCGCAATGTCGCAGTCCCAATAAAAATCGTAGATCGCTGCCATTACTAGTAAAAAAAATTATAAAAATGCCATCAATCTATCCCCTGTTTTGTAGACGCTATAACTTTTGCACAAACCAGTCAATGTAAGCTTATTGTTTTACCAAAAATATGTAGAAGACTACATATTGGCCTAAACTGATGAAGAAATTAGTGGGGGGGGTTTTATATATTTTTTTGGGGAAATGTATTATGGCAAAAAATATTGCATTTTTTTTTTTTCAAAATGGTCTGTCTGTTTTTTTTTTTGCGCTATAAACAAAAAAAAAAAAACCACCAAAAGAAAGCTCTATTTGTGGGGGAAAAAAAAAAGGACGTACAATTTTGTTTGGGTGCAACGTCGTAAAAAAGTGACGCAGTGCTGTATCGCAAAAAATGGCCCGGTCAGGAAGGGGGTAAATTCTTCTGGGGTTGTAGTGGTTAAAGTTAGTATTCATTTTTTTAATTAGAGAGTAATTATGTAGTACAAAGCTTTGTGTCTGTTTTTACATGCCACCAGCATGTACCTGAATCCTGCCTTGTTTCAGGCTCCTGATGACTCTTTCACATAAGCAGGAAGAGGGAAAGTCTGCAGTGTAAGCCATCTGGACTTTGCACAGTGCCTGGCATGCTAAAGCAGATAGTGATACCATGCTTTATAGGAAGGGAGAGCAAAGGGAAAGTGTGCTGCCACTCCCTTCATTGTCCAATCACCGGTTGAGCGGAGGAGATATGACTAAAGCCAGGTACACATGGGCTGAATGTCGAAAGACATTTGCTGGTTCAAAAAATGAACGGCGGACATTTGGCCCGTGTGTCAGTCATGCATGCTGGAAAACCAGCTGTCCCCCTGGTAGAACACAACAGCTAAGCAGGGGAGATCGCTATACTAACTTCGCATGGTTAGTACAGCGGCTCCGACCATCCTGACAGATGTTTTGTTTTTTTTATTCAACCCACTGGGTTGAATGGAAAAAAAACAAATAGTGTGTAACAGGCTTAAGGAAGCGGAAGTTTAACAGCCATTTTTCCTATATTCAGATGGGTGATTAACTTTACCATGATTACAGAGAATAGAGGGTGTTGTATTGCACACACAGAGGATGCTTCAAGTTCAAACACTTGAACCTTATCTTTAATGTGAATCTACTTCTGAACCCCCTCTTAACAACCAGAAAACTGACCCAAACTGTTCTCCTGATTCTAAAGTGGATCATTAACCACTATAGACCCGCGCTATAGCCAAATGACGGCTACAGCGCGGATCTATTGTGCCGGGACGACGTCTATTGACGTCGTCCCGGACACGAGCTACCTGCGCGCCCCCTGAAGGGCACGCGCGGCGCGCTCTGTGATCAGCGAGTCTGTGAGACTCGCTGGATCACAGATCCGAGTAAGGGGTCGATCCCGACCCCTTACCACGTGATCAGCTGTCAGCCAATGACAGCTGATCATGTGATACTAACAGAGCCGGTAATCTGCTTTTTTTCCTCCTCGCGCTGACAGCGCGAGGAGAAAAAAAAAAAAAAAAGCCGATCACCGGCGGCAGTGAGAGGGACATCAGTCCCTCTCACTGCAATGTGCCCAGCGATGTGCCCCTACCAGTGCCATCTCTCAGTGCCCACAGTGCCATCTCTCAGTGCCCACAGTGCTAGTGCTGCACATCAGTGTCACCTGCCAGTGCCCATCGGTGCCGCCCATCAGTGCCATCTTTGCTGTCCCCATCAGTACCGACTTAACTGTCCCCACCAGTGCAGCCTATCAGTGCCCACCTGTGCCGCCTCATCAGCGCATATCAATGAAGCAGAAAAATTACCTGTTTGCAAAATTTTATAACAAACTATTAAACATGATATTTTTTTTTTTAATTTTCCATCTTTTTTTGTTTGTTTCGCAAAAAATAAAAACCCCAGCTGTGATTAAATACCACCAAAAGAAAGCTCTATTTGTGGGAAAAAAATGATAAAAATTTAATTTGGGTACAGTGTTGTATGACCGCGCAATTGTCATTCCAAGTGCGTCAGCGCCCAAAGCTGAAAATTGGTCTGGTCACGAGGGGGGTTTAAGTGCAAAGTAATCAGGTGGTTAAGAGTAGCAGTTTGTGAACTGTCATTGCGGTTTTGTATTTAAAATATATTTAAAGCCAGAACTTTTTTTTCTTTTAGTTTTAGATTGATGAGGTGATAGGACCGCTGTCGGGGATCCCCATTGGGGAGAGTTACTCTCTTTATATGACTTTGTTACCATTATCACTAGGACAGAAAGTAAGGGGAAATACAAACCTGCGAGTTCCTGATGTATACATCTAATGTAATCCAAATTGGGGATGTGTTATAGGACTTCCCAGGGACCACCCAGAGAGCTACCATTCATACATGTGGAACAACTTCTTCAAACACATTGATATTGACCCTAACAATGCACACATCCTGGATGGAAATGCAGAGGATTTACAGGCCGAATGTGATGAGCTTGAAAGGAAGATCAAAGAAGCTGGTGGCATTGAGCTGTTTGTTGGAGGTATTTCATGAAACTGTGTTATCTTTGTTGTCTTTACACATATCTTTGTTGTCTTTACACATATCTTTGTTGTCTTTACACATATCTTTGTTGTCTTTACACATATCTTTGTTGTCTTTACACATATCTTTGTTGTCTTTACACATATCTTTGTTGTCTTTACACATATCTTTGTTGTCTTTACACATATCTTTGTTAGGATTTTTATTGTTTGCACATGAGGGGTGAACATTTTTACAACCTAAACCGAAGACTTGCTTATGTGCCTGCAACTTTTAATATTCATATAATTTTCTATTACAACTTGTATCTGCAGTTTTCTTTAACATGGATGTTGGGGCAAGAACAAAAGCATAATCTACCCTGCAAACGCTGCTTTTACCATGTAGATGCTGTGAGCTGCACTGTACAAAGTTTCCACCTACAAACAAGGTTCAGTTTTGCTGGTGCTTTGTATGTGGAGATTATGCATAAGGCCCCTTTTAGACGAAGCGGAATCTGTCCAAGCGGATCTGTCTGATCAGTGGGGTATCTCTCTGCTGGGTCCTGCTGAGCAGGTGAATGACAGGTCTGTGTCCTCTCTGCTATGCAGAGCAGACACGGACACAGCTTGCTGTTCTCTATGGGGCAGTTGGCTGGAAACGGACTGCCTGTCTGTTTCCATCCGATTGCCCTCCAATCCACCAGATGGATGGGGAATGGATCTCCATCTGTCTGTTTTTAGCGCACCGGATCAGATGCCGGTGGGTGGCAGCGGACATATTCCTGCTGACATCCGCCTCCCCGTAGAGAACAATGTGTGGTCTGATTGGTCAGGTCTCCCTGAAAAACGGAGAGGCGGACCCGATCGGTCTGCTGGTGTGAAAGGGGGTAACACAGAGGGGGGGGGGGGGCTAACACCCTGTTAAAGGGCTTAAAGCCCTGCACCAAGATCATTTCCACTCCTTACCACCACCCCCCCCCCCCCCCCCCCACCATCTTAAACCTGATCTAAATGCACTCTTCTTCTTTTTTTATTTCTTTTTTTTTTTACTTAACATTAAAGTGGTAGTAAACCTCAGACATGAAATATGAACAATGCATATGCCACTAGTGTGTACTTTGTCTCTATCCAGAGCACTGAGTGTCATTTCTGTGTGCTGCTTCATTCCATACTGCATGAGTTGCTTCTGAAAGGTTTTTCTGAGTACCAGGTAAAAAAAAAGTGACGGGAGAGAGCGTCACCTGATTTATACATTTTTTAATACGTTTTATAAATTCTGGAATTCAAACAAATGTAGAGAAGAGAAGCCTGCAGATAAACAGATGCAATGTATCTAAAAAAATTGGTTTCATCTCTGTGTATCACCAATCGCTTCACTGGGTATATGTAAGGGTTTACAACCACTTTAAGCCACAGGCCTAAGATACCAAAGGTGTCCTTCAGGTGTTCATGTCAGTGCCTGCATGATGTGTACACTTCCTATTTGATGTCCAATGGTGGTGTCCCCTCATAATCCAGAAAAGAACAATGCCATCACAGGGGGGAGGCAGTAGAAAACCGGCAACTTTGGGCTTCATTTGCGACGGCTGGATTTGTGACGAGGGGACTTGGGTAAGTATATTGGACTTCACATGGTAAGGGACAAAAACGCCTGGTAGGATGGGTTGGGGGCAGAGGGGTAACGAAATAGATTTAGTTTGGAATGGGGTTTTAATGCAGCAGAGAAAATTCTATGCTTGTCGGAGAGGCTGGTTATATGACTGGTCACATGATTCATCTTTTTTTTTTATTTTTTTTTTTTTTTTTTTCCCTATGTATTTTAATAAAACTCTGCTGGCTTTGGAGTTCTGAGGCCATCAAAGTGCTAAGCACATTTCTTTCTTTCTCTAAATCAGTATGGCCATATACCAGATGATTCTTGACATGACCCTTAAAGGAAACCTTTATTCTGCAGTTTGCTCATGTATATTTGTGTTTAGCCAGCTTTATATTATTCTTCTGCTACCAAACTTTTGTATTTCCTCCATAGGTATTGGACCGGATGGTCATATTGCCTTTAATGAGCCCGGGTCCAGTCTGGTATCCAGGACAAGATTAAAGACTTTGGCAATGGATACTATTCTGGCAAATGCTAAATATTTTGATGGAGATCTTTCTAAGGTCCCGACAATGGCCTTGACAGTTGGTGTGGGTACGGTGATGGATGCCAAAGAGGTAGCGGTTTTATTATGTTTATTTTAAATGCATTGTATTGTAATTTATGTAAAAAGTAATCTCACTTGGAATAGTCCCGCCGATAAAAAAACAAACAGGTGGTCAGTCTGACGGAAAGAAGCTGTAGCTTCAAGATACTGACTCGGAGCTTTTCCAACATCTAAGGCATGAACACTGGAATCCTCGGTACATCTGAATGTTGGAAGAGCAATCTCCTAATTGTCATGAAACACAGATGCCACTTTGGATAGGAATTAAAACTACCCGATCAGGAAAAAAAAAAAGTTAGAAATGGCTCCTTGCATGCCAGAGAGCTGAGTTCAGAGACCCTCTTGGCTGATGTTCTAGCCACCAAGAAGGCAACTTTTACAGAGTCATTTGATAGAGGCCTGATCTTCATGTTCCAACTCTCTACCTGAGAAAAAGAAAAACTGAGTAAGAGGGTGTCTAGCCCAGGAAACGCCTGTAAAGGCAGAGATTGCAGAGACCTGGGCTCGCAGCGAGCTGACTGACCATGAGAGATCCAAGCCCGATTGTAGGAAGCCCAGGATATCATTTATCTTTGGGTTATTGCAAGAACCTGCAGTGGAAGAGGTGTAGTCTGCAAACTTTTTCCAAATCCTCTGGTAGACCCTGTTGGTGCCTGCTCTTCTGGCATTTAATAATGTGGAGATGGCCCTACTTTAACAGCCTAGGGCTTCCAACCTTCCCCTCTCAAGAACCAGATCATCAGATGTAGATGGGCTGGGTATGGATGTAGAATTGCCCCTTGTGATAGATCTGGTCTGGAGGGTAGAGGAACTGTGTCCCGGAAGCTGAGTTGCATCAGCAGTGAAAACCATGGCCTGTTTGGCCAGTACGGGACTATTACCACTATCTCTGCTTCTTCCATCCTGAGCCTCGACAGAAACCAGGAACCGGGGGAAAGGAATAGGCCCTGTGGAACCGCCAATGGTCTGTCAGAGCATCTACCCGAAAGCCTAGGGACACTGAGACCTTGTGTAGTATCTCTCTAGTCTGAAGTTGCATGGGGAGGCGAACAAGTCTACTTCCAGAATGACTCCCAGGGACAGGACCCACCTGAAGACTTCGGGGGGGAAGGTCCACTCGTTGTCCAGAGAAACTCTTGACAGAAAATTTGCCTGAAGGTTCTGGACTCCAGGGAGATAGACAGCTGTCAGGTTTTTCTGGGCCCAGATCATAATCGGCTCTACTTTCGACAGGGAGAGACTGCGAGTACCCCCCTGTCTCTTGATGTATGCGACTGCCGTCATGTTGTCCAGTCTTAAGAGGACTGAGGCTCCTGCTGTAAAGTGGTGAAAGGCCTGCAGAGCGCAGAACGCTTCCCGGAGTTCCAGAACATTGGAGACTATCCTGTTTGAGGGAAAATTCCATATGCCTTGGGCTACTTCTGTCAGGCAGAGAGCGCCTCAGCCCACGTTGCTGGCATCTATAGTGATGATGACATAAGACACAGGTGCGATGAAGTGACAAACTTAGGAGATTCCTCTGTTGTAGCCACCAAGGAAGGCTGTCCTGCATGGATGAGGTTATTCAGAAAGAGTTAACCCAAAGCCCCAGGTTCCACTGCTGGAGGAAGCCCTTCTGGAAGGGCCGCATTTTCCACTGAGTCCACTTTACCATGGGTGTTGTTGCCACCATGGTGCTGACGACCTTTAGGAATTGAGAGGTTTGGAGATGAGAGGATGACATTGCAAGTCGAACTCTGTCCCAGGTCACTGGGATTTTTCCAGTGGTAACGAGATGGTGCTCTTGATAGTGTTGAAGTGTGGCCCGAGAAATACCAGGGACTGCGTAGGATCCAGATGGCTCTTTTCCAGATTTAGAAGCCAACCAAAATCGAGTAGAGTGGAGATGACCTGGGATCTGTGGATTAGCAACTGCTCCCTGTCCCTGGTAGCAGGTCATCTAGATAGTGATACAGACAGATACCTCTGGTCCTGATCAAAGCCACGACAGCCAACAGTAGTTTTGAAAACGCACAAGGCTATGTCGTAAGCCCAAAGGGGAGACAGGTGAACTGCAGATGGATTTGATCGACAGTAAAGCAAAGGTATTTCTGGAATTCTGACACTATCAGAACATGGAAGTAGGCATCCTTCAGGTCTATGGACACTGATTTTGAACTTCTCCTTCTTGATAAAAGAATTCAAGTGGGTTAGGTCTATAACTTGCCTCCAGGAGCTGTTTGTTTTTTTTTTTTTTTTCTCAACACCATGAAGAGGGGCGAGTAGACCCCTTGAAACTTTTAGTCGGCTGGAACTGGAATTGCAGCGGCTTGAGCCACAAGAGAGTCTGCCTAGGACATGAGAATTTTAGCTTTTTCTCATCCGAGAGGCAAGGATGCCGACTTGCTCTGTCTGGGGAATGCGCAATATCATAAAGACTTAGGGGCTTCTTGTCCACCGGAAGATGCCCCTTTTGAAAACTTCTGGCCTGGCTGTTTTTTCTTTCAGGTCTTCCTGAACTCACGGCCAGGCCTATGGCAGCGAGCATCCCTTGCTCTATCTGAACCTTGCCTGAGTGTTCTCTTCTGGCCACAAGGCAAGCTTAGCCGTGACAGATGACAGCATGATCTGAGCCACCAGGCAAATTATGTGTAGGGAAGCCTCACCCAGAAAAGCCTCCTCCAACCTTAGCTCATGAATAGGTGAGCTCCTGGCCACTTCTTCCGAGAGATGCTCCTCAGAGAAGCATCTACCTTGTCCGCCCAGACTTCCAACGCGTTAGAAGAGCTGCGAGAGCTAGAGCTGGTTTGTAGGTCATACCCGCTGTAATGTAGATCCGCTTGAGGTCAGCATCAATTTTCCTCTCCAGGCCATCCCTAAAGGAAACCGTATCCTCCAATGGGAGTGTGACGTGCCTCACCAACCTCATTAGGGCTGCGTCAATGAGAGGAGCCGACTCCAGGTGTTTTATATCCTTGCTTTTTAAATGGGTACATTTTTGATACCTTCGTCAACAGGCAATTCTTCCGTTCAACACCACCCCATTCATCTGTAATTATTGCACCGGGCTCACCCAAAAAGGGGAAATTGGGGCGTTCTTTTTTGAGGTGTTTAAAATATTTCCTCTGTTTTGGAGGGTGCCTCCACTGGCTGTTCCCTTCTCAAAGCTTCTTTGACAGCTTTGACCAGCTGTGGTACTAGGGCAAATTCAAAAACCTGCACCAGGGTCATCTACCTCCACCTTACTGTCTGGGGCTTCAATTAAGGAATGGCTCGGCTGTGAAAGGCCTGGAGCCTCGAGATCATCCCTAATAGGGACTGACATAGTGTTGCCAGCAGGGTTGTGGGTATGACCAGAATCCGCTTTACTCGGGGTCTCATGGACCACCTTTCTGACCAGTGCTTCCACTTGTTGGTCTACACCCTCTCTTTCTCTTGCAGCTTTAGAAAAGTGTCGCTCGCAGAGCGAGTTGCATTCAGGAACCTGGGCCCTGCATACCCAGCAGCCTTTCCTCAGAGTGACAGGAGTGAGAGTGTCGCCCAGAGGTGGCTTTAGACTCCTCTCTGTGGTGCCTAGATCTAAAGGGAGATCTTTGACGTCTAAAGCTTGAAGAGGAGTGATGACGTTGACACCTAGGATGGTCTTTGCCGTGCTTTGGTGTTCAGACCTAGAAGGGCTGAGTGAAAAAGGGCTAAGAGCTCCTGAATGAGTGAACCCAAGCATCACAGGCTGAAAATAACGAAATCCTACCTGCAGCGCAATGGTTGGCCACAGGAGGGTGGTGACAGATCAATGGCAAGGCAGTTTGAAACTGAAATGAACCATTAAAGCCTTATGAGAAACAGGAGTGACAACAGGCATGAAGAGCGCACATAACAAACATAGCCAGCACCTAGGGGGCCTGTAGCAAACAATTTACCTTGTAAACCAGAGACCAGTGCCTGGGGAAACCGCTGCATAAGTCTGAAAGTCATCCCAAGGAATAGCTGCTTTGACAGCTATTTAAATCTGCCACCGTTAATGATGCCTCCATCGGAAAAACTTTGCCACCTGCTGGTGGCGGCCAATCGCATGCGCGACCGCCGTCGCCATTTTGGCAAAACCGCGCCTGCAAGAACCAAGAGCGGTATCTTCGTTCGCGGCTTGCGGATGCGCAGACGGGTCCCGGCGACTTCCTGAAATGGTGAGCTGGAACGCAGCTGCGCTCCAGCCGCCATGGCAACTCACTGGAGCTCGATAGAAAATAAGGAGACACGCAACACATACGGCTGCCATATAAAATGAATATCTTTGTACATTACCACCACCACGGCATGATCTGGACCAGAACCTAGGACTGGGGAGCTGTTCGCTCGACCCACAGCACAATCAGGCGTTTACAAGGCCTCCCGCTAATAGCTGGGACGTTTGGCCATATTGCTGCTTGCCTGCCAATGGCCAGGTTAGTAAGCGCTTCATGGTATCGCATCATATCGCCCATGTCCACCTGCTAATAGCTAGGATTGCTGGACTTCAGAGAGGATCACCGATAACCACCAACGTATCGCTGTGCACACTGCCAGGACTGGATTACAGAAAACTTCCTGAAAAGGTAAGATTTCATCTTGGTCCTAGGAGGAGGACAAAAAAGGAACATGGCCTCTGGCCCAGAGCAAAGATTTATGGGAGAAGGGTCCTATGAGGTATGAGGGGGTGGGATTAACCCACACGTAGGTCTGCATGGAGTCTGTCGGGAAAGGGTGAATTGTTTTCAATCAATCTTAAGCTGGTGAGCTTGAAATGAGAGGAATTGATATAGTGAATACTATCACATTCCACGTGTTAATTGTGTGCAGTTATCCCAGTACAGTATTTTTCATGATGGCATCTTTTTTTCTTTTTTTTTTTTTTCTTTTTTTTTTCTTTTATACTGAGAGAACACAGTTGATTTAAAAAAGGAGCGCTGAAGCCATGACTTTTGTTCTATTTATATAGATTTAAATTTATTATTATATTTTTTTTTTTTTTTTTTTGGGTGACAAACCTATAAGGGCATCCTAATGCGGCGTACACGCGGTCGGAATTTCCGCTGGAAACAGTCCGATGGGAGCTTTTCATCGGATTTTCCGACCATGTGTATGCCCAACGATCTTTTTCTGTCGGAATTTCCGACGGACTTTGAATTGATGCAATTGATTTTCCGATCGTGTGTATGCAATTCCGACGCATGCTCGGAAGCATTAAACTTCCCTTTTATAGTGCTGTCGAACGTGTTTTATGCCGCTGTGTTATTGACCGTCGGAATTTGGTGTGATCGTGTGTAGGCAACACAGCTTAAGCGGAATTCCGTCGGAAAAACCGTCAGAGTTTTTTCCGACGAGAATTCCGATCGTGTGTACACGGCATAACAGTTTTGGGGATACCGCTTTCCCTTTCAAACCTACTGTGGAAAAACCATAGATGATGGTGACCTTCAGAGCTGGATTGATTTTAAAAAAAAATGCAAAACCAACAGCAAAGACTTAATCATGTTAAAGTTTAATGGAATGCAGAATTTTTAATTTTGGTTGGTCTAATAGACATACTTTTGTGTTTTTTCTGGCAGGTGCTGATCCTTATTACAGGTGCACATAAAGCTTTTGCCTTGTATAAGGCTATAGAAGAAGGTGTAAATCACATGTGGACAGTATCTGCTTTCCAGCAGCATCCTCGCACTATATTTGTCTGTGATGAAGATGCTACATTAGAACTTAGAGTTAAAACAGTCAAATATTTTAAAGGTGTGTATGGCCTAAATTTTGGTTTACTTTAATATCCCAGCTGCATTTTCCTTGGTTGTTTGAAGTGATTTTCAATAAAAAAAAAAAAAAAAAAAAAAAAATACCCAGACGTTCTGGATAAGCGAGAACAAAACAAATTGTTAGCTATCCGTGCTGTCATTTTAAACCTTTATAGTGCAGACTGTGCACTAAAATGTAGAAGCATTCCAAATGGTTTTATTTCCAGCACATAAAACATTTTGTGACAATTAGATGCTGGATTCACACTTGCAGTTCACTGGTGTGTGAGAAAGTAATTGTAAAGTCAAACTTTTTTTTTTTTTTTTTTTTTTCCTATAACAAAGATGTTATACTAGCCTGCTCTTGTGTAGTGGTTTTGCACAGTGTGGACCTGAACCTCCTCTTCTTGTGTTCTCCGCTGGCATGCCTGGCGCCTCCTCTTTCTTGGTGGTACCACCTGCGGGATTGCTCCGCTTGTGTCCAAAGAATGGTTCTGTCCCACTCCCTCGTCACAGGAATGTGTCTGACAGCATTGGCCTGAGAGAGCAGCGGAACCGCTACAGCCCGGCTCATCGAGAGACTGCTTTGTTTGCGAGTGTCCTCGGCTGAAGGTGACCGCATATAACCCATGATCAAAATGTGAAGTGTAGCTAAAGGCAAACTGCTTTGGGTTGTCCCCAGAAAAGTAATAGGGGGGCAGTAGTTCTGGTGACCTGGGTGGCCACAAGGGATTCTATTAATTTGCAGGGAGTTTTTCTCACAAGAGTAATCTCCCGAATGGGACACATGGGGAAAAAAATAAAAACCATCAGGGGGTTATAAAAAAAAAAAATATATATATTTTAGCTTAAGTTCTACTTTAAAAAGAAATGACCACACAAGTTTACAATGTAGAGGGATGAGGTGGAAAAAAAGGAAGGCATACCTACCTAGCAAAAAGTCAGCAAGCCTGGGACATGTAGCCTTTCACAGCACACTGATTTAATAGAAATGCACTTATCGTGCTGTAGCAAAACTTGGGGATAATAGCAATGGGGTTTTAAATAGACTGTATAGTAATGGCAAAAAAAATAAAGTTTTGCTAGAAGTCGAGAAGCCTCTTTATGCAGGTAAAGGAATTGTTCTCTTATTATTAAGGAATAATGTGTTCTCTATTCTGTTGTAATTGCCTGCTGAATAAAAAAAAAAATTGGATTCACAGCGCTCTCACTAAAATCTTAAACAATGGAATTCAAAGTCGGTGCAGCCACAATCCCAGAAGCATATCCTCTATTAGGCTCGTCTCATTACAAACAGATCCAAGGTGGAGAGTGCATTGTGCTTTGTTATTTTAGTTTTAGCTGCACTTTATACACCTGCTACCGGTAACAGTGTTGCTCCATACATATTAAAGCAGAGTTTAAATAAGTCAGCAGCTGCAAGAAAAATGTTTCCCATTAAATCCTATTGGACTCATTCATACCACTCTGGGTGTGGTGCGCTTTGAAAGGTCCTGCACGCTGCATATTTAGTGCAGTTTTTAAAACCGCAGCTCCTCATTGAAATGGAAAATTAGAAAAACAATGCACTGTGCTGTGCATTTTGAGTCGTGTGTGTATTTTTCACGGGTGCAGGCAATCATAAAACACATAGGAAAGGTACTGGAAACGCATCTAAAATGAGGCGCATATGTTTTTTTTTTTTTTTACCTTGATTTTGCTAGGGAGCAGTGTGACAGCAGCCTTAGGATTAAACTATATTTGGTATCATGAATTGTGTATGCCAGCATCAATTAAAATGCTTTTTTTTCTCTTCCAAGGTTTAATGCATGTACATAATAAACTAGTGGAGCCAATGCTCAGCATGAAGAAGAACTGACATCCTAGATGGGAGTAGAGCTATGGAAAGACATCTCTGACAAGTGGCTATGCAATCTGGTCTCTAAAAGTTCTGTATTGCTAAGGTCCAATCTCTGCTTTAGTCATTCCATATTACATGAAATATTTCGGGTCATCAGATGTTGCCTTTTATTATATAATGTAAATATATTGCTGCCTCCTAATATACCAGTTTAAAAGCTGCTATACAAAATTACTTTTACATACAGCTTTTGCCTCTACAGACATGCCAGCTTTTATAGAATGTCTGTGCTTTGCTGTAGATAACCACATTGCTATACATTAGCAGTCAAGCTCTACACACTCCGTGAGCAGTCTTGCTTGCTGCCATATTGCTCTTTTGTTGATGATTGAAGTGGTTACCATTTTTTTTACAATTTATGTTTTACAGACTGGTTAAAATTTCCAGAATATTATTATTCTGTAGCCGGATCAGTTTTCTAAAGAACATTATTTGCAATTGTCTTAATAAACAAGTTGCCTAAAAAAATGTTTGTCGTGTATAGTTGTGGCCAGACCTCATCCACAAGATCTGTTATTTAAAAAGTGAAAAATATATGTTTTGCTGTTTTACCTGCCAAAGGATTTGTATTTCTGCACAGCCAGAAAGGGGACATATAGTTTTGATTCTGTTTCCTGTGTTACCTCTCCACATTGAACTGGCATTACCAACTCTTCCCAGTGAATTGGGGCTCTGAAAGCAATCATGTTAAACCAGGAGGTAGCAGAATGATATTGCTGACCACAGCAGAAGTTTGTAGCGCCAGGATGACAATACTTTGGCAGGAAAAGCAATAGACAAATGTATTTCAACTGTATTTAGCAGTTTGCCTGGAGTTCAACTTTAATGTAAAACGGTATCAGATATTGATTAACCACTTTGCATCCAGGCCAATTCTGACATTTCTCTCCTACATGTAAAATTCATAATTTTTTTGCTAGAAAATTACATAGAACCCCCAAACATTATATGTTTTTTTTTTTTTAGCAAAGACCCTAGAGAATACAATGGCGGTCGTTGAAACTTTTTATCTCGTACAGTATTTGCGCAGCAATTTTTCGAACGCGTTTTTTTCAGGAAAAAAAAAACTGTTTCATGCTTTTAAATTAAAATAAAAACAAAACAGTAAAGTTAGCCCAATTATTGTGACAGATGAAGATACGCCGAGTAAATAGATACCCAACATGTCACGTTTTAAAATTGCACGCGCTCGTGGAATGGCGCCAAACTTTGGTATTTAAAAATCCCCATAGGCGACGCTTTAAATTTGTTTACTGGTTACATGTTTTGAGGTACAGAGGAGGTCTAGGGCTCAAATTATTGCTCTCGCTCTAACGTTCGCGGTGATACCTCACATGTGTGGTTTGAACACTGTTTTTCATATGTGGGCGGGACTTACGTATGCGTTCGCTTCTGCGTACGAGCTCATGGGGACAGGGGCCCTTTAAAAAAAAAAAAAAAAAATTTATAAATTTTACGTTTTCTTTTTTTTTAGTTTGACACTTTAACCGCTTCCCGACCGCCTCCTGTAGATATACGTCAACAGAATGGCACGGGCAGGCAAAAGCACGTACCTGTACGTTCCCTTTAATTTGCCTGCCCGGGGGGCGCACGCGCGACCCGGTCGGGAGCTCCGTGACCACGGCCGCGGGGACCAGTGGACCCGATCGCCGCTGGTATCCCGCGATCGGTTACGGAGCTGAAGAACGGGTAGAGGTCTATGTAAACAAACCTCTCCCCGCGCTTCCTACACTGACTGTCAGTGATCGGCGGTTCCCTTTCATCGGGAACGCCGATCAATGACGTCAGACGTACAGCCACGCCCCCCTACTGTAAAAAAAAAACCACAACACGTCACACTGACTCCTCCCCGCCCCCTAGTGGCTACAACTGTCACTACAACTGTCATTTACATAGGAATCAGTGCTATTTAAATAGCAGTGATTGCTGTATAAATGACAAATGTCCCAAAAATGTGTCAAAAATGTCCGATGTGTCCGCCATAATGTCGCAGTCACAATAAAAATCGCTGATCGCCGCCATTACTAATAAAAAAAAAAAATATTAATAAAAATGCTATAAAACTATCCCCTATTTTGTAAACGCTATAACTTTTGCGCAAACTAATCAATCGCTTATTGCGATTTTTTTTTTTTACCAAAAATATGTAGAAGAATACGTATCGGCCTAAACTGAGGAAAAAAATGTTTTTTTATATATTTTTTTGGGGATATTTATTATAGCAAAAAGTAAAAAATATTGCATTTTTTTCAAAATTGTCGCTCTATTTTTGTTTATAGCGCAAAAAATAAAAACCGCAGGGGCGATCAAATACCACCAAAAGAAAGCTCTATTTGTGGGAAAAAAAGGACGCCAATTTTGTTTGGGAGCCACGTCGCACGACCGCGCAATTGTCAGTTAAAGCGACGCAGTGCCGAATTGCAAAAAGGGGCCTGGTCCTTTGGCTGCCAATTGGTCCGGGGCTGAAGTGGTTAAAAAAAAAAAAAAATTTATTTGATTACTTTTATTCCTATTACAAGGAATGTAAACATCCCTTGTAATAGGAATATGGCATGATCGGACCTATTTACAGTGAGATATGGGGTCAATAAGACCCCTCATCTCTAGGCTGGGAAGCCGCCCGTATGGCTCCCGCCGCCCGTATGAACGATCAAGCTATGATCATTCTTATGGCGCAGGGAATGGCTGGCTGAAAAAGCAGAAATCTGAATGATGTCTGTAGCTGCAGGCATCATTTAGATATACCCCCACAAAGCCCAGGACGTCCTATGACCTACCTTGGGCGCCAAGTGGTTAAAGAATGGGGTAAGGGATTGGCTGTTTTTAACATAGAAAATATATAATAAAAAAAAAAAAAAAAACAGGATAAAGGACAATAGTGTGGATTGATTGAAACATGTGAAAGGCCAGAGCAAAGTGTAAAAAGTAAATCAATATGTAAATAACGGTCAAAGTTGATTATGAAGTGAAGTGAATATGAAGCCATCTTGAGAAAGTCCATCTTAAATCAAAATAAAACGTGACAATGGAGATGTGAAAAAGTCTTTCTTGTGTAGTTCAACTTGATCTTGAAAGTACAATCAATATGGTAAAGTGGTTAAGCTTACTAGATACGATGGACACATGTACCATATAGCACATGGATCAAACAGGCAATAGCCTCAATACAATCTCCCGCAACAGGAACAATGGTGTGATAAATGGACTTCACCGATAATGAACAGGTTATTTCAGCATCCAAAACAGTCTCCAAAGGATAAGCTGAATCGCATCAGATGTTTCAATGATCCATGATATACATAAAAAAACTGATAATCGCACATAGTGTAATACTTTATGGAGGTTAATGATTAAAAATAGGGGGGTTTACACTTACAGCAAGTCCGATAAAACAAGCTTGTTGGTAATGTATAAAAGTGAGCAACGATTCTAGGAGCATCACCGGACACGTCTCATCCTATTGGACATCATCTGGGGTGTCGGATGATGTCCAATAGGACGAAACGCATCTGAAGACTCCTGGAATCGTTGCTCATATTTTACTAACAAGCTTGTTTTATGGGATTTGCTGTACGTGTAAACCCCCCCCCCCCCTTTTTAATCATTAAACGCCATAAAGTATTACACTATATATGCGCTTATCGGTTTTTCATGTATATCATCATGGGTCATTGAAACATCTGATGCGATTCCTCTTATCCTTTAGGCTATGTTTCCACTACTGAGTCCCCAAAGTCGCGCAATTTTTTGCTGCGACTTTAAGCAATGCCTGTGTGTCGCATCAAAGTGGAACCAAAGTAGTGCAGGGACTACTTTTGAAGTTACTTTTGCGTCTTGAAGTTGCAGAGATATGAACGGTACTCATTGGAAATCATGGGGTATGACTTGTCATGCGACTTTTCAGTCCCAAATCGCATGAAAAGTCGCACTAGTGGAA
This sequence comes from Lithobates sylvaticus, assembly GCA_028564925.1. Classification (NCBI taxonomy): domain Eukaryota; kingdom Metazoa; phylum Chordata; class Amphibia; order Anura; family Ranidae; genus Lithobates; species Lithobates sylvaticus. The sequence continues at coordinate 661,551,343 of CM053026.1, read as the reverse complement.
ACCTAGCCTTAGATTCCATTTTGGATGCTGAAATAACTTGTTCATTATCGGGTGGAGTCCATTTATCATACCATTGTTCCTGTTGCGGGAGATTCTATAAAGGCTATTGCCTGTTTGACCCATGTGCTATATGGTACATGTGTCCACCGTATCTGGTAAGCTTAAAGCGGAGGTCCACCCAAAAAAAAAAAGAGGAAGTAAAGTCGTAATACTAGCTCATTATGAATTACTTACCCGAGATCGAAGCCCCTGCAGCGGTCATCGGCCACCTCCTCCGTCGCCGTTTATACCCGGAGTGACTTCCGGGTATCGCGGCTCTGACGATGTGACTGGCCGGAGCCACGATGTCATCACTCGCGCGCATGCGCCATCATGTTCGGCATTACTTGCCGTGCGCTCAGTGTGCTGTAGACATCGGTGCCCGGTTTTTGGAACGGTTTAGGAGGCTTACCTGTAGGTCAAAGTGGTCTGTAAGGGTTTACAACCACTTTAAAAGCCGGCAGCTACACATACTGCAGCTGCTGCCTTTTAATATTAGGATACTTTCCTGTCTTGGAGTCCAGCAATGTCAGCACCGCAGCTGATGTTTCCATCAGCTGTCGGGTTCTGCCACCGCCATTGCGGGTAAGGGAACCCGGCAGTGTAACCTTACAGCTTCACGCCAGGAACCCTACTGCACATGCGGGAGTTCCCTCTCCTCTCTCCTACTGGCCCGGCGACAGGGGGAGGAGGAGGGAGTCCCATGTTGTCATGGGCCGTGGCACGGACTCCCAGAAGTGGGAACAGGATACTTGTCAGACAGGTATCCTGTCCCGTCCCCACCCCCCCCACAAAAGGAGACAAATGAGCAGAAGTTCCACTTTTGGGTGGAACTCGGCTTTAACCACTTTTACTATATTGATTGTACTTTCAAGATCAAGTTGAACTACACAGACTTTTTTGCACATCTCCATTGTCGCGTTATATTTTGATCTAAAAGAGAAGTACGTTTTTTTTTTTTTTTTTTGCATAATCCTACTGGCCTAGGTGGATGCAGCATCAGACCGATGCTGCAGCTGTCCCCCGCCATCTCTGCACAAATTTGGGGTTTCTAGCACCAAGTGGCCCCGAGATAGGGGGCCCCAAATTTGGTCGACCTTGTCCATCTGCAGCAATATCATTTTGGGACCCTTTGGGTCCAGAGACCCCAAATTATGGCATCTAGGAACCCTTAACTACCGCATTTGAGGTTCGGGGGACCTATGGCTGCAAATGGGCACAGTGAGACTGCAAATGGACATTGTTGACCCTCTTTTCCACCTACAGTAGCTGCGCATTTCTCACCCTAGGCTTATACTTGAGTCAATACGTTTTTTGTGGTAAAATTAGGTGCTTCGGGTTGGCTTATACTTGAGTATATACAGTAAAAATAAAAAAATGTTATACTTACCTGCTCATGCAATGGTTTTGCACAGAGCAGCCCCAATCAACTTCTTATTGTGCCCCCCACCGGCGGTCCTGGCTCCTCCTCCCTTCTGAGTGCAGACAAGCAAGCCTCTTGCTATGGGGGCACTTGAGCCGCACTCCTGTAAATGGAGCATGGCCCTGCCCCCTGCTCTCTCCTTATTGGCTGTGATTGACCATACTCACTGCTGTGTGAGCTAATGAGGAGAGAGACCCCCAGGAGAGCTGCTGCTTTCATGCACATCGTTGGATTGAGATGCCTAGAATGCATTAAAGGTAATAAAAACCTGCTGCCTTCATAACCACTTTGAAGCTGCTAAATCAAATTATTTAAGCATATATGTATTTATATTGATGTAGACAGTTCACCACCTTCTGTAAAACAGTTAAAGTAGATTCCTCTCTTGCCCTTCGCTGTAATTTTTATGCACCAGTTATATACTTCCCACCTATTTTTTGCCTTTTTTATTTTTTTTACAGTTTTCTTATGTTGTGTTTAACTAAACCACGATGTACATACCAAGACACAGATACAGACACCAAGCTTGAGTCTGGGAAAACAACCTCCCTTCAATGAGAGTTCTTTAATTTTATTTGTACAAAATATTCAAGAAAATACAGCTCATAAAACAACCATTTAGGGCCATTCGGACTTGTGTGTTACCACAACATATGACTCTATGTGTGTTGTGATGCAGTGGTATTTATTGGGAATAGCACCCCAATGCTCTGTAGCACACGGGAAGGACTGCCATATTATGATTAGCAATAATATTAGGCCAATTTTTACTCCTGCCCTTTAATTTCAAACATTACATAAGTTATACAGCAGATAAACACTGGATGAACCATGGCCAAGTAGTGCATCATCTCCTTTGTAGAAAATAGACAGTTTGTGGTGTCATTTGTCCGGGTGTCTTTTTAATACACTGATAAATGCATCTTTGGGAACTTCCACATTACCAATTTTCCTCATTTTCTTCTTTCCTTCAGCTTGCTTCTTAAGGAGCTTCATCTTTCTGGTAATATCACCTCCATACTGCCAAGAGATATAAAACAATTCAGTCGCTGCTATAATCTTAGGCAATTTGACAATTTCTGAAACTCCCCATTTGTTTTCTCTGGCCCTTTTGGTGGGTTTCTCTGCATTTAGCTGTCTGGCTGCATGCTCTGATGAACTAACTACATCCTCCCAGTTTTCTAGGATGAGCTCCTGTATACCATGGAATGGCCATCAACCCCCTAACAAATCTGTGTCCATTAAAAACTACTAAAAAATTTATCACACAATGGCAGTTTTGGAGAGAAAAAAAAAAAAAAGTCATAACAGGAGCACTTAACTGAGTGACTGGCAAAATTATTGGCACTTATTATCTTGCATGGTTTCTGAACTATATGATTTGGAAGGTGTGTGAATGCGAAACTCCAGATAAAACTTAGAAATACCACACTTATTGCATAAAGAGGACTGGTAGCTGAGCAGTCACATGTATTGCCTGTCTGATCTTTTCCCATTACTGACCTACCAACCCTTGATTTGCACACTGTGTGGAAGCAACCATCTTTGTAGAGGCAGGACTCTTCTTCGTAGCCTCCCAACAATGAGAACAGCAGTGCCTTAGATATCACACTTCAGCTATACAGCTATAGGCACAGGGACTGCATCTCCCCCTAACATACCATGAAGCACACAGTTTTTTTTTCAGGAGGAATTTCAGACAAAAAGGTACATTGGTTTAGCACAGGGGTCTCTTTATTGTCCTTCAGGCTTTAGGAGGGCCGGGTTGTGGCCTGCAGGGGCAGAAAATGTCACGGGCCCAGCATCAGTGAGAATAAATATGGCCTCAGGGTTGGTGGTCAGTAGGACGAGGAGTACTGGTTTTTATGTGGCACAGATTTGTAACCAACAAGTTACTAATGCTAAATGCTCATTGGTTTGGTTTTTATTGTATGAAAACTAAAAGTACACTTTTTTTTTTTTTTTAATTATACTTTTTGTTGATGTGTGTTGGTTAGTTCTGAAATTGTTTTATTTATTTTTTTTCCCCATCAAAGCCCAAAAGGTGTAGATGGAAAGTTGTTAAAATCTAGAAACCTTTTCTGCTTTTTTTTTGTAACATGAAGTGCTTTAATATTTAATAGGCTCAGAGACATTTATTGAAGAAAAGTGTCAAGCCTCTCACGAACATCTGAGAAGGTGCTAAACGAATTCCAAACTACCAAAACAATGAAAGAAACACTTTGATCATTGCAAGAACAGAAATGTATTCATTTAAAAATATTTTTTTTTTATTTCTTAATATACAGGTGGGGAATGTGTTCTTTGTATATCAATGAATCTAAAGCCTGCCATAGATGGATCGAATCTCGACCGGTCCCTGCTTAACTGGCTGAGATTTGATCCATCTATGGCCAGGCTAGTTGTACTGAAGTCAATCCATCAATCTACTTTGTACTAAACAGTTTGTCAGGTTTTTTTGCATGCGATTACTGCCGCTGGCTATAGCTGCTATCAGAACTCCTGTTCTGTGAATACAATAGCGCTGCCAGAGGGATTCCTCCATTGGCACTGTGTTGATAGGTAACGTGAGCAAATTTCTTTCCTGCAACCTGGAAAATCACATCATCTATGGCAGTGATGGCGAACCTTGGCCCCCCAGATGTTTTGGAACTACATTTACCATGATGCTCAAGCACTCATGCAGTGTAGCTGATCATGGGAAATGTAGTTTCAAAACATCTGGGGTGCCAAGGTTCGCCATCACAGATCTATGGCTTGCTTTAGAGAGAGAAGGCATTCTCCTTGACTTATAGGCCACAATGCTGAAATCTGCATCTAGCAAGAGTCTACGTTTGAGGCCCCTGAGGAGCACAGAAATGGTATTGGAATGAAAGAAAAATGTAACCAGTAAATGCTAGATTTTAATATATTGGGTGATAGGTGGTATAATTGTAAATCCTTTCAAGTCTAGTTGAAGCATTTAGGTTAATTATGTCATTGTAGCAAAATGGAAGCAGTGGCCTCACTGCAGAAGTCTAACCCCCCATCCCTTTCAAGTCACAGGTATTCTGACCATATATGCATAGATTTCTTGCGTCCAGGCTGTGTGTTGAATTAAATTATTATTTAAAATTAAACAGATTCTTCCTCTCTTGGGCCCTTTTACACTGAGTGCAGCTTTAATCGGCGCTATTCGGCCACCAGCAGGGCACTTTTAACCCCCGCTAGCGCCTGAAGAAAGGGTTAAATGTGCTCGTGTAGCACCAAAGCACTTTGTAGGTGCTTTGGCAGAGGTGCCCATTCATTTCACTGGGCAGGGGCGGCGTATACACCGCTCCTCCACCGTCCCAAAAATGCTGCTTGCAGGACTTTTTTTTTTTTTTTTTTTAATGTCCTGCCAGCGCAGCGCTCCAGTGTGAAAACACTTGGGCTTTTACATTGGGGTGGCAGGGAAGGTGTTTTTCAGGCACTATTTTTTAGCGCCTGAAAAACGCTTCCGTGTGAAAGGGGTCTAATCAGTGCGGATGAATGGACCTGCAGTGCTGATTATTGTGACTGTCAGAATACCCTAACGGTAACCGATTGGTTGCAGTCACTGTTTGTCCAACAATTGTCCACTGACTCCTTTGATTCTTCTATCAAAGTTTGTTGAGCCAGTTGATGCCAGCAGGACCTCCCCAAGGAATTGAATTTCAACTGATTAAGCATGAAATGTAGATATGGTAATCAAGTAATAGCTCTTGTTCAGGCTGTGGGGCCAGCTTAAGATGCAACATAACATAGGTGCCGTTAAAAGAGAATCATACTTGCCTAGGTGGATGCAGCATCTATCCCCCACTGGCTCTAAGGCTGAGAACTGAGCAATCAAACGCTGCTGATCGCTTGATCTTCAGGGCTTCCTGAGCAGAGAGCTGCTAACTGTCATTCACTGGAGCGCTGGGCTGTGGAGGGAATCTTGCCTGAGCCTGGACTGGGCATCAGTCGACAACATGAGGACAAGGTGCTTTGGGTAGGGGGCGGAGGGCCCCCCCCCCTGCCCAAAAGCACCAACCCCCCCCCCCCCCCCCCAAACCCCCAACCCCCCCCCCCCCCCCCCATATGTTGAGGGCGTCCGGCCTGGTACGGTTCAGGAGGTGTTCGCCCCCTTTCCTTACCTACCGGGCTGCGTGCTCGGATAAGGGTTTGGTATGGATCTTAGGGGGGACCCCACGCCATTTTTTCGGTGTGGGGTTCCCCTTAAGATTCAGAACAAGGGCCTCGTATCGTTTTGGGGGGAACCTCACGCCAAAAATGTTTTTACATTTTTGCGGAGCTCCTCAGCACACAAGCCGCTCCGCAAGTCAGATCATCTTGATCCGACTTCTGGTACTACATCTATTCAAATCAATGGGCTCCCATAGGGAACCATTGATTTTGAATAGAGACAGAAACACCGGACGAGGCTTAACACAGCGTTAAGCCTCGTTAATTGCCGTTTAACACCTTTTACCAGCGTCTGACGTTTTTACAGCTCTAACGCTGGAGCCTCAGAACGCACTGGTCCTGGGTTTTTTTTACAGCTTAAAGACGCCTATGCCATTTGCAGCTCAAAAACGCCTAGGTGGGCATGAAGCCATAGACTAACATGGACAGGCGTTTTTAAGCTGCAAAAAAACGCTAAAAAAAAAGCGGCTGTAAAAACGTCTGTGTGCATGAGGCCTAAATGTTACTGTATTGTGTAAAGTATCAGGAATGTTGTTCATACAGAGTTGTTGAAATGTTCCAGTTGAGGTTTACAAACAGGTTACAGATTCTTGTTAGTTACATAGAACCAACATATATGTTCAGCAGTACATTACAACTGAGAGAAAGCAGGAATTAATATAATAGGCAGTTCAACAAAAAAAAGATAGTTGGTAATTGTAGAGAATCAAATAATTAGCCCAAGTATTACTTACACATTTTGCCAAAACATTCTTTCTGTAGGCTTTAATTCTGCAAAAAGAAGTTTATTTTTGTAAATATATCAGATGCTAGTAATGTCATCATTAAATAAACAATATCAAAAGAAATATCAATATACCAGGGTCTAACCTAACTACAGCCCTATAGAAAAGGACATGTACAACAATTTAAAATAAAATGATTGCACAAGTCTACATCCCCTTGAAGTTAATATTTAGTGGATGCCTTTTGTCAGCAATTTCAGCTCAGTCGGTGTGGAGATCTTTATCCTATTTGTATATCTGGGCATGCGTAAACAGTCTGTTTCTTGATTTTTCCACAAATTCTTTATTGGACTGAAATCTGGCCGCCCCGGGACATTATATTGTTGCTTTTAAATTGGGAACTAAACCACATCTTTTTCAGCCAAGGAAGCTGCCATCCTGGCCTCTGATCTTTAATTGCCATGATGCTGTACATGTGATCAGTTATGATGGTTTGACAGTTTGGTTGAGAGCACAACCAATGTGACAGTTAGCAATCCCAGCAAGTGCCGGGAATGGAACGTTTTTTTTTTTAAACTGTTTTTTTTTTTAAACTGTTAAATAGGGCTGCAACTAACGATTATATTCATAATTGATTAGTTGGCCGATTAATCGAAAAATAACCTTAAAAAAAGTGTGGTGTACAATTTAGTTAATATGTGAAGTTTGAAAAAAGGCAGTTTATTCTTAAATATCTCTATGCAGTGGTAAATATAACTAACCAACTATATGGTTAGGGAGCAAAATCTCTAATCCACTCTGAGAATAAGAGACAGAAGAGATAGTACATACAGTATATTAGGTTGAATCTGGTAAATATCTCACTCAAACTGTGAAACAGTGAAAGTAATAATATATATATGTGCATTTTTAACTAGAAGTCAGACATGAAGCTATATATGAAGGGTGGAAGGGAGATAGAAATCGTTATATTAAAGTAGTACTAAAAGCTAAGACTTTTTTTTTGGATAATAATTTTAAATATAATGCACAATATTTGTAAAAGTTTACTTTAAATGTAATTGTAGTGCCTTATATTACCTCCAGTCTATCAGCCTCCACCTTCTCTGGGTTCAGATGCCAATCTTCCCTGCACAGTCTTTAAAGTGATTTTTTTTAAACTACCTGCTAAACCTAATGGTTTTGCACAGAGCAGCCCTGATTCTTCTCTTCTGGGGTCCCCCAGCAACGCTTCTGGCTCCTCCTGCCTTCAAGCTGCAAAGTATAGTATAGAGTGCCCCTATAGCAAGGTAAAAAAAACTTCTGCCTTTAGAACCACTCACTTGCTGCCCAGGACTACATGTCCCATGAGGCATTGCTCCTCACACATTCACAAGTTCTCAGGCACTTATTGACATGTATGGATGGTGGATGGACAACTATTTTAATAATTAATTAGTTGTTTCGGCCCTACTGTTAAATCTATGGGTTTAGTTCCACTTTAGGGAATTCCTTATGTAGTGTGTCTTTTTTGTATTTCAATTTGCTTAAATACAAAGTCAAATGATGAATCATATTTTAAATTAACCTACCGTATTTATAAACAGGTAACAGAGCAGGTACAAATCTTGTAAGTTCCTGACCTGCTTCCTGTGAGAAGTTGCAAGAATAAAAGAACTTTTTGCAACTGTGCGTTCTGTATGAGGTTACTCAGTATGTGGTTGTGTGTCCCAAAACGGGCTTTTGATTTTGAAGCAATCAAAAGTTAGTGAGGAACCTGGGAAAGGGACTGGTAAGGGGTTTCTGAGTCCGGCAGCAAAAGGGTGCCAGACTTAGTAACACAGTTAGTAAACTCCACCTGCTGTTATGACATCATCATTTTATGAGACCGCATTCATCACTGTACCTTTCACTACTATTTGCACATTGCATATGACCTGGGGTTTCCAAGTGTTGAAGCATGAACATATGCGATGTGCAAATAATAGTGAAAAAAAAAAAAGGGGAGTACCACAACAACAGTAGGTGGATTTTACTTTGTGGCCATGTGGAAGAGCCCTTAAAGCAGAAGTCCAGCCTGAGCTTTTTAGGCTGGGCTTCTCCTAAGGGTCACAGGAGTGCAATCCGTTTTGGACTCCTGTGACCCATTTTCAGCGGAGAGCGGTCTGAAGTCCGCTCTCCGCTGATGTCACTGCCATCAGGCAGTGCATCATCCCATCTTCCTAAGTCCTGATCCGCCAGCTGCCTTAATTTATGGCAGTCTCAGCAAACCGCTGAGATGGCCTCTCCCCGCCCTTCCACAGCTCATCACTCCAATGAGCGTGGAGAAGCAGACCAAGGCTCGGTTCTCACTTCTACCCGAGCAGAGCGATGCTGACTGTCAGTCAGCATCGCTCTGCTCGGGTAGAAGTGAGAACCGAGCCATCGGCGGTGTTCGATGGCTCGGTTCTCAGTGCAGAGACTCTGGGGGACATCTGCAGTATCGGTCTAATGCTCCATCCACCGAGGTAAGTATGATTAGCAAAGAGGGGCGTGGCCTGGAGCTTATGGCGTTAAGGTGTGCAGAGTGAGAGCTCCGGCTAAAGATTTCTTCTTTATACCGATCCTGGAGGGTAATCCTGCCTCCTCCACACAGACAAGCTACCTACTGCATCCTACAACACACCCGCAACTATGTTGCCACCGAAACGGGCTTCAGAGGCTTTGGCAAAGCTGGACAGATTCCGCCATGAGGAGCGGTACCTGGCTGAGGAAGATGGCGTCGCTCCTACTCCAGAGGTAGGGGAACCGCCTACAGGGGATACTGCCAGAATCCTGGAAGCCGCCTCGCTATGCCAGACAACCCTCACCTCCAAAATAGAAGAGGTGAAGATTGATATAGGCTCCGCAGATGCAACCTCCGGTTTGTGGGCCTGCCTGAGAGGGCAGAAGGCTCTGACCCCCCACATTCCTTGAGAACCTGCGCATCTAAACCTTCAGCAGAGAGGCCTTCTCGTCCACATTTGTGGTGAAGCGCGCTCATTGTCTGGCTGCTCGCCCCCCGCCGTCTGGGGCTCCCCCGCACACCTTCATTGCCAAGCTTCTGAACTATCGTGACCATATTGCACCTAAACCGCGAGAGAGGCAACATCCTCTTTGGCAATGTTCATGTTGCAGTGTTCCCAGACTTGCTGAAGTGCAAATGAATAGAGCACAGTTCACTGAGGCAAAGCGGCAACTACGCATTTACCACCTAACATATGCTATGCTGTTACCGGCGTGACTCTGTGTAGTCTGAGATGGCAAGACCCACTTCTTTGAAGATCCCTCTGCGGTCCTGTCCTGGTTGGATCATCGTGATGCGGCTGGTATTGCGCCCACCTAAACCCTCAGTGGATAACGCCTTCTCTTTCTCCGGTAAACGGGTCCCCCTGGCTTTGGCCCTGCAGCCTCATCTACGGAGCAGTCAGTGTTTCCTTGAACCGTGAGTTGGGCTATGCCTGTTTCTTCTCCCTCCTGCATGTACCTCGTTACACCCCGGTCAGCCATGGAGCTGCTCATACCCCCACCAAGCCGGATCATCCCTTCGTTGTCTATTTTTTTTATTTTACCTTTTACTACCCTCCACCTTATTGACCCCAGCCGCTCTCGGACAAACATCTGCACCCCCTTGAACTGTTGGACGTTTTCCATCCCGTACCGTGCACTATTCAGTTACTATGTCCTTTTTTCGCTCTGGCGAACATCGCTGACTGTATCACGGGAGCACGCCCGCAATTACTCCACACCATGCGAGGGAGCTCGCATTTAGGTGAGAATTACTTGCGGGGGGAGCTGAGATAGCCGCCGAGGGACCCCAGAAGACCAGGTTCAGGGCCACTCTGTGCAAAACGAGCTACACAGTGGAGGTAAGTATAACATTTTTTTATATAACAAAATTTCTTTACAACCCCTTTAAAAGTTTATCTCTAGCCAATTTTTTTTTAAGCCTTGATTAGGTTAGGGTACAATTAACTTTTTCAATAGTAGATTGGGCAATTGATACCATATTGTCAGCACCACATCCCCAATTAGATAAAATTTCTCAAGAAAAATAAATATGGGACTTTTAGGTTGCTAGGAGACATACTTACAATTTCATGTACTGTTAAAATCATACAAAAGTTTATTGGTTACAGAGTTCAGCGAAAGCCGAAAGGCTACACTGCCGGGTTCCCTTACCCGCAATGGTGGAAGCAGCACCCGACCAGCCAATGGAAACATCAGCTGCAGTGCCGACATCGCTGTACTACAGGACAAGTGTCCTAATGTTAAAAGTCAGCAGCTACAGCATGTGACAGCGGTTGGAGACGCCATCACTTACATTGATGGACTTTATTATCATTTGAGCACTGGTGGATTTTATATTAAATTTAGAATTTAAGCAATTACCAATTATTGATTGCCCATAGGTTTAGCACAATTCTATTTTCTTTTGATTTATTCCCACTGTCTTTATGTTATACAGGAGAATTGCAGCTTCCATCTTACTTTTATATTTTGTGTGTTTTATTTATCCTCTTAGCGCAGTTTCTTCACCTTCTATTTACAGAGTTCAAATTTTTTTATAATAAAAACCAGTATTGCGTTAACATGGTCTTGTAATTTTTACAGCGGTACCATGAGTGATAGTTCCACCATGTTTCCCTTCTTCAGGGGAATACAACCGCTGAGGCTTTAATACTTTATTGAGGAAACGGAATGTAAATAATCAACTTGATAATCGCACATCAGTATTAAAAAAAAAATATTACAGAATACAATATATAACATCTGCAGTGTTGGCCAGGTCATGCTTACCCCAGGGTTTATCATTCCTCTGTTAAAGGGAATGATAACTGAGTAGGACCCTAATAGCAAGTGGCTATTGCACGCTAATGGTAATTCAAATTAGTTTAATTTACGCCACTATACGAAAGTGATAGATGCAGCTCTTAAATATCATTAGATAACCTCAATCCCTCTTTAATTGTGTCCTTGAAGCTGACCATGAAAATTATTTTTGTTGAATGGGCGCCCCCTGGTGGTCTATTTTGATAACATACTTGTAAGTAAGGACCTCATGTTGTTTTTCTTTTATATACCCAATGTTACTTACATAGATATATATATATATATATATATATATATATATATATATATATATATATATATATATATATATATATATATATATATATATATATATATATATAACATATACATATATATATATACATATACACACACATATACATATATATATATATATATATATATATATATATATATAAAATCTATTACAGTCTGGTCCTGTTGTACCTCCTGTGGTCACAAAAGAATCTTGATACCAAACCTGAAGCTTTAATTTCTGCCTTTACCAGAGGAATGATAAACCTTAGGGTAAGCGTGACCTGCAGACGTTCTATATTGTATTCTGTAATATATTGTTTAATACCGTGCGTGATTATCAAGTTGTTTATTTACATTCTGTTTCCTCCATACAGTATTAACGTCTCAGCCGTTGTATTTCCCTGAAGAAGCCCCTTTGTGCAAAACATGTCTGCTAATACATTTAACACTACCCACAGACTGACAGTGCTGCTGTCCCCCCTTTTCCCATACCTCCAGAGTTGTGTCTCCTTAATAAAGGAGGTGTATTACTGGCCAAATAACCAAGTAAAAATGGTAAAAAAAAAAGCCAAAGAAAAGAAAAAAACGGATGCAGACACCACATCTACTGATTGGTAAGCTGCAACCGATTAAATTTTTGGTTTTGGGTCCAATACTGCTTTAAGCCCAATTATGACTCCTCCCACCCATATTTTGTAATTGCTGACAGACTGAACATAGGGGCATAAAATATAAAATTCCTTTCACGGTCTACATACTTACGTTTCTCTTGCGATGATCTTACTTCCAATAGCTGCTTGTACAGCAATTTCAAACAGTTGTCTGGGAATAGATTCACGCAACTTTTCACAGATTGCTTTACCAACTGAATAGGCTTTTTCCCTAAATAACAGAATATACATATTTATTTTACCATATATCCATTAGACCAATAAAAATGTGCTCATACAGAAATTAGGCACCTGACACCCCAATAACTGTTTTAACAGACTAAGGCTCCGTTCACATCTAGGCGTTCCGAATCATGTCAAATTGCGGGACGCCCTTGCAATCCTCGTCACTTCCAATGGCACCCCATTCGCTGCCCAATTTTGCCGTGATTGTCACCCGAAGGATCATGGTAAAATTGCGTCCATGGGGAGGCCTGTTCCGAGTGGAACCTGTCCTGTTAAACCGCTGTATGGTCTTGGCCAATGTGCTGCAGTTCAGTTTAAGGGTCTTGGCAATCTTCTTATAGCCTAGACCATCTTTATGTGGAGCAACAATTCTTTTTTTCAGATCCTTCGAGTTCTTTGCCATGAGGTGCCATGTTGAACTTCCAGTGACCAGTATGAGTGAGTGAGAGCGCCAACACCAAATTTAACACACCTGCTCCCTATTCACACTAACGAGTCACATGACACCAGGGAGGGAAAATGGCTAATTGGGCCCAATTTGGACATTTTCACTTATGGCCCATACACACGATCCGAATATCGTATGACAGATCGTACGACCGTTTCCGCTTAATAGTCGCAAGTAGAAATTGAATAGCTAAATAAAGTCACGAAAATTATTGTACAACAGAAAAAAAAATTCGGAAGTGATGTCATGTGTTGTAATGTATGTTGTAATGTATTTGTATTGAATTTTTGGACGACAACTATACTGACTAACCGAAAATCGTACGATCTGTAATTGTACGAGGAAAATTTTCGTGCATGTCCCGATCGGATGAACAGTCGTGATCAGCTGTCGAAAGTAGTGTACGCACAATCTGAAAATCGTACGATCATTTTTCGTAAACGATATTCGGATCGTGTGTATGGGCCATTAGGGGTGTACTCACTTTTGTTGCCAGCAGTTTAGACATTATTGGCTGTGCAAGTTATTTTGAGGGGGGGGATGGTAAACCATTGGCTTTGCCGCTTTAAAACCAGACAGTGGCTCCACTGGCTGCTTGTACAGATACAACGTGTCTCCTATTTGTGCTTCCTGTACTTCTTTCATTCCAGCTACTAGATACCCCACCTGACCAGGATACCTGCAAAATAAATGATCACTGAATACATTCATACATATAGAATATAGACTATTCCCAAATGGCATATAAATGATTAATCTATAAGCACAATACTGGGACTGTACAAAAAAAAATAAAAAATAAAACTATAACACTTCAACTTGGGGCTGCAAAGGTGATGATCTTTTCTCACAATATAAAAAATACTTACAATTTATCAGCTGGCAGTTCCTCGGGAGTAAGTATGCCAACCTCATTCACTTCATAGCTCTTCCCAGAGTGGGCAGCTACAATTTTGTTGCCTTTGCTCACCTCCCCACCAAAGAGAGCAATATTGGCTACCACTCCTCTATAATGATCAAAGTTGGAGTCAAACAGCAGGGCTTTAAGAGGGCTGTTCTTCTCAATTTTTGGTCTGAAACACAAAGAAATCCACTTAACCTCTAATATTTGGCATTAAATCATTATCTATTAACAGAGATCTAGCAACATTAAAGCAAAACACCAGACAACCAGCAAAATAATAGGTTTCGATACATCCATGTCTACTATTACGCCTGACAAAGTATTTGTAATTCTTTTCCACCACTTTGGTTTTTGTGATTTTGAGGTCTCTACCACCCTGTGAAACCACAATTTTCAATATTAGCTTTGCTTCTTTAGTGAATCTGCAGTGTGACGATGTTGATTCATCATCCAATGTATAGGCCGGTGACACAAGTAGCTACAAAATTGCAAGAACAATAAATTTGTCACCCTGGCGGCTATGCAGTTTAACATGGGTCTATGTGTAAATCACAAGAGTGGCTGAATAGAATTGCAAATTCGTTGGCAGGTAATATACTTAGAAGTGCATCTAAATCTGATGGTAATATATTACATGTTTGCTATTTCTTTAAATGTGGCACTGCATTTGTTTTCTTAAATTTTACCCGGTGATCCAGCCAATAAGTCTGTTCATTAGCAGCTTATTTTAAAGCCCAAATCTTTTTCCCCATGCAGTGCGGGCACAGCAGAGTCAGCTGCTCATTTTGTCATGGGGTGAGCAGAAAGTATAAACTCACCTAATCTTTTGATCCTCCAGAAAATGGTACGCCAATGAGGAGGGAGTTGCAGATTTCAAGGCAAGAGATGACCAGGGAGTGGACTAGGAGCTTAGTGGTGTCATTGGTTAGGAGGGGGCGTAATTTGTAGATTGGGAGGTTGAGTTGGCAAGCTTTGGAGTGATTGGATGCAGGGCCGAAAGGAGAGTTCAGAGTCCAGGATTACACCTAGCACCCTGGATTGCGGGGATGGGTTGTGCTATTGATCTTGACAGAGAAGTCAGGGAAAGAAGCACATGAGGGAGGAAATATTCTGAAAGTGGTGCGACATCTAGACTGATAAAGGAGTTATTTAAATAGTGAAGCGTGAGGAGACTGAAGGAGTTAGCTTAGGGGTGGAGAGATAGATTTGGAGGTCATCAGCATAAAATTTATATTAAAAGCCATGGGAGGAGATGTAGATCGAGAATAGGAGGAGGTCCAAGAACAGAACCTTGGGAAACCCCCCGACGGAGAAAGAGGACAGGAGGATCTAAAATTGTAAATGACACTGAAGGTGCGGTGGGATAGGTAGGATTAGAGCCAAAGAAGAGCACAGTCACGGAGCCCAAAGCAGTAAAGTTTTTTGAGGAGGAGGGGGTGGTTAACCATATCAAAGGCAGCTGAAAGGTACAGAAGAGCACAGTCAGGGAGACCAAAGGAGTAAAGTTTTTTGAGGAGAAGGGGGATGTTAACCATATCAAAGAGAGCTCAAAGGTCCAGAAGTAGGGGTAAAGAATAGTGTCAATTGGTTTTTGCTGTTAGTAAGTCATTTGAGTTTTAGGAGAGCAGTTTCTGTGGAGTGTTGAGGGCGAAATCCAGATTGAAGGGGACCAAGAAGGTTATTCTTAATGAGGTGGTCACTCAATTGTTTGTTGACCAGGCGTTCAAGGAGTTTAGAGGAAAAGGGGGGCAAGGAGATGCAGCGTAGGTGGTTAGAATTGGTGGGGTCCAAGGAAGGCTTTTTAAGTATGGGGGTGACTAGTGCATGTTTTAGAGAGTTGGGGTAGATGCCAGAAGAGAGGGAGGGATTGAAGATGTGGGTTAGATAGTGTAGGATAGAGTCAGAGGGTGACCGCAGTATTTGAAAGGGAACAGGTACATGCCTCATACTGCATTAAGATAATAATAACAAAGTGTAACTTCACCCAAAAGGGGAAGTTTTGCTCTTCCGCCTCTTCCTTTACATTTGCCACACAATTTTTTTTGGGGGGGGGGGGGGGTTTCTGGTTTTGACAACACCCCCTCCTTCCCCCGCAGCCTTCATGGGACATGTCACAGGTCCCAGACAACCGGGGGACCATTCAGATAGAGCAACGTGGCTTGCACATGCGCAGTCACAACCCACAGTTAATATGCTGACACCGGGGACCAAAACCCAATGAAAAAAACAGCCAGGTGAGGACAACGCTGGATCCCTGGACAGGCGAGTGTGTTTATAAAAATTTGGACTGGAAAGCCCATGTGAAAGGGGACTTAGTGTACTGAGGTGCTGTTCATATTGAATGGCAGCTCAATGCGTCAAGGCATATAATATGTTTTGCCATGTGTTGCAATAAACACATGGTTGCCGCAACACACAGTTGTAAATCTTTTTTATTCTCCAAACACGCAAGTGCCAAGGTTTGCTCCACAAACTATACTATATGCACTCTTCCGGTTTAAAAAAAAGCTGCCTACGATGACTAACAGGGTTGTTACAAATGGTCACTTTTTATGTAACTATGAATTTTTCTGTCAGTACAGGTTTTCTTTAAAGAGATCCTTTTAGGACAGGTGATACTAATTTCAGTTGATGCTCCATTCCATAATTCCAGGCTTCTAGTGCCTGACTCCAGGAAGCAGTGCTAGATCCGAGGCAAGGGAGATCTCTGTAGCATCACTCATGGGGACCTTCCTGTCCTGAAACTGCTTCCAGGAATTAAGTGATGACAGCTTCCAGTGCTTGATGGGAGCCCCTGCTGTCCCAGTAACAGCTGCTTGACAAATTCCATTTAAATAATAAAAAAAGAGAACAGGAAACAATTAGAGCTGAGCAACAACTATACTCACGATGGGAGTCTTTTAATAACTTCTTGAAGAACGCTCTCCACGTTTGTTCCATATTTTGCAGAGATCTAAACCAGTAAAATAGAAGACATTTTCTTTCATGTCAGATAATGTCATATATAGTTTGTCATGCATATTCAACAAAAAACAAACAATATAGAAGATAATATTTAAAGTGATTATACAGGTTGTCATTTATTAAAAAACATTTTTATAACACACGTTATACTTGCAAACAGTCACTTCCAGCGCTACGAGGTCCTCTGTGGTTGTAAAATGAGCAACAGCAAAGCTAAACACTGGGCAGATGCAGCCCTCCTCAGACAGGGCGATCCGAAGTAGAGCTACAAAAACAAAGCGACAAGAAGGCGCACGCACCTAGTGCATTATCAAAACACATTTATTAATGATATAAAACCACCACTACAAGTGGATACTCACAAAGTAGCATCTGATAAAAGACAATGAAGCACAAGATGTGTGTCAGATTGACAACCTATGATGTTATCAGAGTACGTGCATTCGCACTATATGGCATCTTGTGGTTCATTGGTATTTATCAGTTGCTACATTGCGAGTATCCACTGGGTTTTATATCGTTGATAAATGTGTTTGATAATGTACTAGGTGCATGCGCCTTCTTGTCCCTTTTTTTTTTTTTTATTTATTGTAAACATGTTATACTTACCTACTCTGTGCAATGGTTTTCCACAAAGCAGCTCAGATCCTCTTAGTTTTGGGTCCCCTGCCAGCGGTCCTGGCTCCTCCGAGTGCCCACCAATAGCAAGCCTCTTTCTGCGAATGGACACTGTCCATGCCCACGCCCCCCCCCCCTCCCCCCCCTCCACTCTCTCCTCATTGGCTCACTGGCTGTGATTGAAAGCAGCAGGACCCAATGGCTCCCACTGCTGTGTGAGCTAAACGAGGAGAGAGAGACCCCGGAGATCCACTGCTCTCATGGGCATCACTGGATCGAGATGAGGCTCAGGTAAGTATGGGGGGGGGGGGGGTATTTAAAACCACTTCAATTTACTGATTTGCTTGTAATTACATTAGACCAGACATAGTTTACCTATCTATCATAGCCACAAATGTACTTTCAACCAACTCTAACTTATTTGGAAGAGCCCCTTGAATAATAAATATATATAAAAAAAAAAAAAAAAAAAAAAACACTTATTGAAGGGCTCCCAATATGCTACACCAAAAAGGTTATAACAGTGTAAAAGCTTAGTTCTGCCCTGAAATGACCATACTGCCTTAATTCAGCTTCCCTATGCTAGGTTTACAGAAATGAATCCCTCTTATAGGTTTACTAGAACTTAAAGTGATTGTAAAGTTATATATTTTTTTTAAATAATAAAGGGTATACTTAGTTTCTTTGTGCAATGGTTTTGCAGAAAGCGGCCCAAACCTCCTCTTCTGGGGTCCCCCTGGCGCTCTTTGCACCTCATTCCTTCCTTCCAAGTGCCCCCATAGCAAGCCGCTTGCTATGGGAGGCCCTTGTGTGGGCTTGATCCCAAATTGTCTGTGGAGCGTCTATTGACACACAGTGCAGCTCGCCCCCAGCTCCCTCCTCACAGTATTTGATCAACAGCGGAAAGAGCCAATGGCTCCTGCTACCTTGGTGTCCCCATGTGCTCTTGGGCACAGCGCTGAATCAAGATTGGGCGCAGGTAAATATTTGGGGAGGTGTAATTTATCAGTTATCAGGTTTTTTACCTTAATGCAGAGAATGCCTTTACAATCACTTTAATGGCTGCAGCAAGGCAAAGTTCAACATTAAGAAATTGTGGATGGCCAACTGCACCCATCAGCTGTCCCTCATGGCTTCTTCCACTCTCTTTTCCTCTGTGCAAACCTGTAATAGGGCTATGGAATACCTGCATCTGCACAATACTATCTCTTTACTACTACTATCCCTTTGAGGTCAAAAGAACTCTGACAGATAACAAAATCTGCATGTACGAAGGTGCTTAGGACTAGAGCTGACCACAAGACATCAAGACCTAGTTAAAAGACTTGTTTGGATGATGGCTCTGTATCCCTCTCTATTGAATAAAATGGTCATAGAATCAGACCCTAGGCTTGTAGGCACACACACATACACAGTATATTCAACAAATATATACACCAATCAGACATAACTCCATGACCACCCACCTAATATTGAGTAGTTTGCCCTTTTGTTTAGCCAAAACAGCCTTGATCTGTCAAGGCATGGACACCAACAGACCTCTGAAGGTATGCTGTGGTATCTGGCATCAAGCCATCAGTAGCAGATCTTCAAAAGTCCTGTAAGATGCAAGGTGGGGCCTCCATGGATCAGACTTGTTTTTTCCAGTACATCCCATAGATGCTTGATTGGATTGAGACCTGGAGAATAAGGAGGCCAAGTCAACACCTCAAACCATTCTTGAACCATTTTTGCAGTGTGGCAGGCTGCATTATCTGCTGAAAGAGGCCACTGCCATCAGGGATTAACATTTCCATGAAGGGATGTACTTGATCACCAACAATGTTTAGGTAGGTGGTACATGTCAAAGTAACACCTACATGAATGGCAGGACCCAAGGTTTCCCAGCAGAACATTACCCAAAGCATCACACTGCCTCCACCGGCTTGCCTTCTTCCCATACTGCATCATGGTGCCATCTCTTTCCCAGGTAAGCAACACACATGCACCCGGCCATTTGCATGATGTAAAAGAAAATGTGATTCATCAGACTAGGTCACCTTATTCCATTGCTCTGTGATCCAGTTCTGATGCTCACATGCCCATTGTAGGCACTTTTGGCTGTGGACACTGGTCAGCACGGGCACCCTGACCGGCCTGCGGTTACACAAAAAGCATACAACAAATGCCTGTTTTTTTCTGCTTTCAACACATCAACTTCATAGACAACATGTTTACTTGCGGTCTAATGTATCCCCTGGACTTTCAGATGCCATTGTAATGACATAATCAATGTTATTCATTTAACCTATCAGTGGTCATAAAGTGATAGCTGATCGGTGTATAAGTGCACACATACACACAGGCACAAGGTTATGGTATGAAGGTCATTCAATAAACAACGATAAACATAAGAATTCTTAGTGAGAGAATATAAAGACTCTTTGCAAACTGAAGTAACCTGCGAAAAGCAGATTTCAGTTTACAATAATCAATTCCTATAGGTAACTGCAAATTACACTAATGAAGAATATACTCACCCTAACGCAATCACATGCTGGGATGTCAAACATTTTTTCAAGTTGTTTCTCCACTCTCTCTGGATTTGCATTTTTCAAGTCGATCTTAAAAATAGAACAATGCACTTTAAAAATCTCTATAGTTGCAAACTTTGACTCACTGATGTGACGTATTCTTCAATTAAAACAACATTCTGCCCTCTAGCTAAATAAGCAAAGCCCCAATCCGATTACGGTATCTATTCAGCCCCGGATATAAGAAAAGGCAACACTGACTAAGACCTACTGTAGGTAAGCAAGGGGCAACCCCGTTTCATACATTTTTCACAGTTGCATTATTTAATAAGTCTTTGGGTTAAAATGTCAGGAAATTAATATTTCAGTACATGTAGCATGCAGTGATTTTATGTATGCAGAACTGTGCATGCAGGTGGTAAGATGGCAAGAGACTACAAGAGGAGGTCATCATTTAATTCTGGTCCTGTTGTTGAAGTCCATCCCTGCTGAAATAGGAGTATGACTGGCTTTTTAACAATCTCTGACTCTTCCATCAGGGTGTACAGTTGCTACTGCTGCATTGATTCTTCCCCCATTCACAAATGACCACTAATGACCAATTACAGCAGGGGTGCCCACGCTGAAGAGCGAAGGGCCACGTAAGTGACTTGGCCACAATGAATGAAGTGGGCGGATGACAGGTACATGTCCATTCTGCATATGCAGAGTGGACATGGACACAGTCCCCTCTAATCGATGGGCCCTCCAATCTGCCCAGGCATAAAGGGGACGGATCCCTTTCTGTTTTTTTTTTTTGCGGATTGGAGGTAGGCGGATGTAAACAGACACAAGTCCACCATAGAGGTGAATGTAGGGTCTGATTGAGTCCACCTGAAAAACAGACAGGCGGACCCGATAGGCCCCTTTTACATGATCGGTCCAAAGGCTGCTTTCACACTGGTGCGCTGCGATTTACCCACATTGCATGTGCAGCGCACCTGTGGCTTACCGCAGATTAGCTGCACTTTACCATAGAATTCTACTATATCCTGCAGGTGTGGCGCACTTTCTGAAAGTGCACCAAAACTCCTGCATTCAGAAGGCCCACCAAACCCGCAGGTAATAACAGAAGTCTATGGCTCAGTGCAGGTAACCCACAGGTGCACTACTCTGCACTTCCAGATCAGTTCGAAAGCAGCCCAGAGTAACCAATGCAGAATTAGAACAGATATGCCCATTGCTATGTTGTTTTAATAAAAATAATTGACCAGCCGGTGCAGATATAACTGGCTGTTGTCCCAGATGAAGTGCATTTGGTAACAGTCCACCTGTGACAGGAGCCAGCGCTATACAGGAAACATTCTCAACGCGTATGCTCTGAAATGGCTAATTGGAAAACCTGCAATCTGGGCTAGCCGACCAGCCATCCCAGAGAAGGAGGATTTGGGCCACATCAGAAGGCTCCATGGGCCACATGGGGCCAGTGGTTGGGCACCCCTGAATTACAGCGATCACATGGTACCCAGCCCCACAGATCAGCTCAGTACAGTTTCTGTGTCCCAAGCCATTTTTATGATGTCTCTGCAGTCCGCTATTAGCAGCTAGAATGGCTGCCCGATGGATATTTAACCAGAGCGATTTTTAAACTACACTAGGTAGTGTAAAAACGTGCCACCAATCTGCCTTTTAAAGACATACCCTGGTAGATATGGGGTAAACATGTCACTTGTCACCCAGATCACTAACCTTACAAATGAAGTCTAAGGACTGACAGGTGCCTATATGTCTTCAGAATCTTGCCGCAAAGTGCTTAGGGAGTTCCCAAACCTAGACTTTTAGAAAGCCAGCACTGAGGAATGTCCCCACCACATCTCACAACACAATGTGGGGCCTAAACATTTTGTGATGCAGTGCAGGGCTTTGCATTAGGGGGGGGGGTTCAGGAGCAATCCGTTTCCTAGGTGGCGTTGATTCTTAAGGGGGTAACAGCCTTTAAATTGCTGCCAAGGGTTACAAAAGCTCCCTCCAACTGTATTAGACCTGTTCGTGTGCCAAAATGGCCCCTCATTAACTGGGAACATGCTATTGTAACAAACATGGCAATTTTTTTTTTATGTCATGTAGAGAATAAGATTTCCTTTCATTTGAGCCCAGTCTTGTAACAAACATGGCAACATTTGGCACACATTAGGATTGTCTACTCTCCTCCTCACCTCTCTGTGCCCACTGATGACTTAACTCCAGCACATGTTCTGGGAACCAGGCTTTTAGAGACCAATTTTTAAAAGGAAAGCAGAAATTGCAGGATTTCTAAACACCACGACCTGCATTTTGCAGCTCGTTCATAAAATGCAGGCTGCACTATTGTGTCTGCAATAGCCCAAAGCATTTTCACATGACCGCCCACTCTTCTGATCTGTTTTTGTTAACAAACTTAGTTATTTTATATTGCGCTCTGCGAGCGTCAGACTCTTACACTGCTTTATAAATGTGCACAGTATTTTTGTTTTGTTTTTAATGACCATACCAATGATTTTTTATGTATTCCTAGGTGTACTCTACTCTAGGCATGTGCCACAGTCAGCGTACAAGTGAAAAAAAAAAAAAATAGAAGGAAGCAAAAGAATTTGTTTTGGCAGAAAAGACTCAAAGTCGTTCCTGCCATGAAATCCTGAGTGGGTACAAACTCTTGTGCTGCAGTAACGCATGCATTATGTGTGCATTACTGCAATGCGTTTTGTGTGCTGGTGTGCCATGTATTCTTAATGGCACCTTAACACACTTTGCCAACATGCATTTCAGTGCACCACAAACCATGGAAACACACTGCCATGGTGTGCTGTGCTGCATTCCCCCCAAAAAAGGAAAGAAAAGTACATGCACTTTTTGGTGTATTTGGTCCATTAATTAAGAAGCCTATTCAAATTCTTGGGCTGCCTTAAAACAGTTGCGATTTAATTTTTAAAAAGATCTTCTACTTACTGCGATATTGCACATACTGGCGCTGACTGCTTCTAAAACTTCTACATGTGCCTCCATAGCAAGTTGAGAGCTGCAGGCTCCTAAGCTGGGCTGTGTCCATCCATAGACACACACAGAGCAGCTTGGCCCTGTCCCCCACTCCCTCCTTACAGGATTTGACTGACAGCAGCAGAAGCCAATGGCTCCCACTGCTCTCAGTGTAGCCTGTGAGAGCAGTAAGAGGGAAGAGAAGAGCCGCAGCCAGGCAGTTATAGATTGAAGAAGGACTCCGGTAAGTGTCGGCAGAAGGGGGAATAGCTAGTGGAAGTTTTTTACCTTAATGCATAAGGGTAAAAAAAAAAAAAAAAAAAAATACTAAAACTTTTGACCTTACAACCACAAAGAACGTCCATGCACGTGTGTTAAGGCGCTGCAACAGTGTGAGCGCTGACTCGCTAGCAAATTTTTCAGGTTGAGGTCAGCCTTAGGGGTGAGTAAGTTTCGTTTTTTTTTTTTTTTGGACCATGTCTGAATGAGAGAAAGACAAAAATTGTACTGCTTAGCCTAACAACTACTTCATTTATGTGTCTGCCAGCAAATTACGCTCTCCTCCATCTGAACTGCAGGAATCCAGACAGTGTTTACCGTCTCATCCGCTCCCAGACTGAAGGGTTCGGTTTGATGGCGGGTACGGCTTTGTAAGCTCTTTACCTTGTTTATGACAGGAATAATTGAAAGCTGTGCTTCAAAAGCGAGATAGAAGTTTGCCACAGTCTGTGCTTGAATCCCCTGAAGGTAGACAAAATAAGATACAACAATATTGAAACATCTAAATGCTTTTCTGCAATAAGCCTAGTAAACTGATAAATGATTTGCCTTCTGGTGCTGTACATCACTGCCGCTTTGTAATAAACAGGAACTCTATATATTTTACCCCATTGTCGCTTTGAAGTGTATTTTTTATATTTTTTTCCTTTTTATTAGTTGATCTAAATTCTGCAACAGATGGAAAAAAGTGTTTTTCTTAGATTCCTCTTTACAATACAATAAAACTTGCATTTGTCAAAGAAGCCCCGGAGTGGGACTTGTTTCTGTCCATGGTAGATTAAAACGGTTATGGCCTGTAAATGTGTGACTTGTATACGATCAACTGCTGAACTATTTATTGCCAAAACCGAACAGAACTAGCTGACAGGCCCGGGATTTGTTGTCTTTGTATGGTGAAGTGCTCTGATTTCATTACACACAACATCGTACTAGCCGTGGGTCTCAGAAACCTTTTGTTGGACAAGGCCAGAAGTAACTTCCCGAATTTGCATTTAGCGTTAGGCTAATTTATTAAAATGGAACTAAACTCAAAATAGTTATAGGAAACATTTAGAAATGTTATTTGTCTGATGAACGGATTTTGTTGTCGGAAATTTGAGATCCAGATCTCAAATTTTGTTTGTCGGAAATTCCAACGGAAAATGTCCGATGGAGCCTACACGGTCGGAATTTCCGACAAAAAGCTCCAAATCGCACATTTGTTGTCGGAAATCTGACCGTGTGTACGCGGCATTACTGTAACTACTGCCTTCTACAACTATGTTCTATTTCTTTTGCTTAAAAGCGGAAATTTACCTATTACAGTTTGGTAACAATTCATGTTTTTTAAACAAAAGAACAAACATTACACATAATAATTGTTCTACCAAAATGTGTGCACGCTACAGGAGCCGGATCGCGGAAGTCTTTGTGTGTTTTTTATCGCTGTAGAGTTATAAGGGTGCTGCAGCCCCTATATACTTATATACATATACAGCATTTTTATGAGCACCATCCTTTTCTGATGCATGTGGATTGCCCGCTGTTGCCTGATCTCACCGTATCTGAGAGGAAGCACCACTGACGGTCAGGAACAACTAGGAGTCCAGGGTACCCTGACAGGAGGATTATCACCACCACCATCTGGTTAAGGAGGTTTTACGCCTGTTACCCCAGCAGGGGTGAGGTGCTCTGGTGAGTGCATATACAAGAGGGGCCATTGGAGGAATGAGGGGAGCACTGAAAAGTCACCTTTATTTCCAGTGGTTGCACAAGATTTTTTCACTTATGGACATTTATAACATATTTAGTATTTTGGTTGTTTAACCCTTTGGACATTAATATTTTTTTATATTTTGAATTTTTTTAATTATCAAATTTTCATATATTTATTAATATTTTTTCTGGTTGAATGCACAGGAGTACTATTTAGTGGAGAGATTAATATATCTTTTTTTTATGTTATCTTGGATAATATTATAATATACACAGGCTTTTTCTTGCACTGTTTCACTTTATAAACAAAATTATATATATATATATATATATATAGTGCATATATATATATATTATATATATATATATATATATACACATATACACACGTATATATATATATATATATATATTTTTTTTTTTTTTATGCACATTGCACTTTTTATGTACAGTTGTTTACATATTACACACATTTACATACATTTATTTTTAGAGGTGTGGTTTGTTTATAAGTGCACCCACCATACACGGTTTTAACCTTCAGAACAGCGCCATCATCCCTTAGCAGATCTTTTCCTCATATTTTTGACTCCACCTTGGTGCAGTTTTACAGGAAGGCTGCAGTTCACTTTCTTTAGCCCGGATATTTTAGAGTACAGGGGGTCCCCGGGTTACAAACAATATAGGGTCTGTAGGTTTGTTCTTAAGTTGAATCTGTTTGTAAGTCAGAACAGGTACATTTTTTAAGTGTAGCTCCAGACAGAAAAACTATTTTTAAGCTTTTTGGATAGCATAGGGAAGGGTTAACACCCCTGTAACGTTTGTTTTACTGTCTGTGCCCCTGTTCAGAAGATTTCACCTCACTTCCTGTCCCAATGACAATTGGATTTTTGAAAATTTTGGGTTGTTGTGGAAACAAGCCTTGATAAAAAAGCATCAGTGGAGGTACCTTTTTCCCATAATAACTCTTACAGGAGTGAATTTCCCTTCCATGGGGTGGATTTCCTCTCACTTCCTGTTGTCTCCCTCCGTTTGTAAGTAGGAGTCGTTTGTAAGTCGGACGTTTGTAACTAGGGGACCCCCTGTATATACCTGCAAAAGGGGCCAGCCTGAAGTAACCTATCCGGACTTAACATTTCTGACTAAATTTCCACTTTAAGGTTTGTACCTATGGGTCATTTGTATATTCATATCTGTAAATGGTAATTATAGCTCTGAAAACGTGTAAATCCGAAACATATATTTTTCTCATTCCTTGTCCTTTCATATTTTCTGTGTTTATCATATTACCCCAATGGTAATATAAGCCCTCATTCTGGGTGCTGGGATAGGCATCTAAAAGTGGCACAGTTCTGATCTGTAGAAAAAACATGATTGCTAGCTACTGTAACATACTAGTGAGCATAACCTCAATGTCAGTAGGAGCTCCCTCTAGTGTTACCTACCAGGCAGTACACAAAGCATGATGATCTAAAACAGTGGTCTCCAAACTGCAGCCACGTGCTTGCTTTTACCTGGCTCTTGGGGCATTATTACCCCCACTGTCAGCAACAGTGAAGCACTATTCCTCCCACTGATACCAACGATGGGGCACTATTCCTCCCACTGACACCAACAACGGGGCACTATTCCTCCCACCACTGACACCAATGATGGGGCACAATTCCTCCCATTGACACCAATGATGGGGCACTATTGCTCCCATTGACACCAATGATGGGGGACTAATCCTCACTGACACCAATGGGGCACTAATCCTCACTGACACCAATGATGGGGCACTAATCCTCACTGACACCAATGATGGGGCACTGTTTACTCCCACGGATGCCAGGACATTGTATTCCCACACTGGCCACAGTAAGTCCCCCTAAAGTTTGAAGGACAGTACATTGGCCCTTTGTTTATAAAGTTTGAAGACCCCTGATCTAAAACAAGGTTTCTCAACCAGGGTACCATGAAACCCTAGAATTCCTCCAGAAGTTGCCAGGGGTTCCTTGAGCAATGAGCCATTCCTTCCTCTAAGATAAGTTCTCACTGACACTAATGCTCCTTAGCCATCTGCAAGGGGGTAACTCTTTCCAATCACCACATATGTAAGAAGTTTTCTTCCCACTGACCATCTCACTAATGTGTTATGCGTTGTAGACCTAGTCATTTTTATAACGGGTTCCCCAAGACCAGATAATTATTATTTCTGGTGTTCCTCTGTGCTGAAATGCTGAAAAGGTTGACAAAGGATGATCTGAAATGTAGACCAATCAGATTGGTTTCTGTGGGTTTAAATAAAAGCCGCCCATATCTAAAACCAGGTGTGTAATGCAAAAGAAGGGAATCTAGAACAACGACTCGGGGGATATGAATATTGGACTAAAAACAGAGAGTCCAGTGGTGGCAGGATTAGATGTCCAGCTCCAAGTTAAAAAGTAGATAAAGCAGATGATACATGAACCCCATCAAAAACAAAATTACTGGTGTTTTCTATATACTGCAAAGGTCATGACAGAGGTACATGGTTTACCAATAGTGGAAGAATTCTGTTATAAATAATAAATGAGGTTTGATAAAAGTGTTTTTGCACCACATTCTGCATCCGCTATATGTTTCTATAACTTCTGCCATTTCATTACTTCAAATAGTAAAGGCTGCAATGGAAGACGGTTGTAGGATTTATAACCAACCATTCGTGAAATGTAAATAAACAAGAAGTACCTCATTTGCATCAACCACGAGTAAGACACCTTGACACGCAGACAGAGACCTAGAGACTTCATAGCTGAAATCAACATGGCCCTAAAAAAGGAAGGAAAATAATTGTAGACTAAACCTAGACTACTTTCAAGAGGTAGAAGATGGAAATAAGGCCATAAAATGCATATAAAGCACATAACATATCTACTCTGCATTTCCTATGGATATAATAATTGTATAGTATGTACATCCACTTTTCCGCTCACTTTTATCATAAATCTGGTGATCTGAAAACCCCTTTTTCTTACCTGTTTGTACTACAGGAGAGCTATACCCAAGACATCTACTGTGGGATCCTTGCTGCTTTTAACATACAGAAAGTCAGATACATTAAATCTTACTGCTAATTTCAACTAAGATGCCTAAACACAGTCACAGATTAGACTCAAACTTGCCTTGAAGATTTTAACCTGACTGGCGACACATGTGCAAAATGAGGTTACACAGCAGACCCACCCACTCCACACGTTAAGAGTTCTCTGGAATTATTTTTGCAGAAAATTTAGCAAAACTTAAATTAGAGCTGCATGACTAATCGTTAAAAAAACGTGAGCTTGATTCAACCCCCCTCACGATCTTAATTTGGCATTTCCACGATTGAGTGCAGAGCCGTTCTCTGCTCACAGCTGGCAGCTGACAAAAAAGAAACAAAAAAAAGGCAGCCACCAAAAAAAAAAAAAAAAGAAGAACATTGTATCATTTGGTTCTTTTAGATCAAAAGGGATGAACTTCAATCTGCAAATGAGGGCAGTTTAACCACTTAAGGTGGTTGTAAACTCTGGGGAAAAAAACAAAAACAAAAACAACTTGCAAGACAAAGGCATAACAAGCTAGTATGTTCTGAGTGGAACCTGTCCTGTTAAACCGCTGTATGGTCTTGGCCACTGTGCTGCAGCTCAGTTTCAGGGTATTGGCAACCTTCTTATAGCCTAGGCCATCTTTTTGTAGAGCAACAATTCTTTCTTTTCAGATCCTCAGAGAGTTCTTTGCCATGAGGTGCCATGTTGAACTTCCAGTGACCAGTATGAGAAAGTGAGAGCGATAACACCAAATTTAACACCCCTGCTCCCCAGTCACACCTGAGACCTTGTAACACTAATGAGTCACATGACACCGGGGAGGGAAAATGGCTAATTGGGCCCAATTTGGACATTTTCACTTAGGGGTGTACTCACTTTTGTTGCCAACAGTTTAGACATTAATGGCTGTGTGTTGAGTTATTTTGAGGAGCAGCAAATTTACACTGTTATACAAGCTGTACACTCACTACTTTACATTGTAGCAAAGTGTAATTTCTTCAGTGTTGTCACATGAAAAGATATAATAAAATATTTACAAAAATGTGAGGGGTGTACTCACTTTTGTGAGATACTGTATAACTATATTTAAGACAGGCAATAGAGTGCAAATAGTTTGCTGCATTCAGAGTCAGCAAAATGCCACTCTCGACGCACCAACCTTCTGCATACAAACTGGTCAATTATCTGCGGTCAGTTTGTGTGCAGCCAAAACTCTGCCAATAAGCCAACCCTGGGTGAACACTGGCAGCTTCCAGGGTCAGTCAGAGGATCTGTTCACATAAAACTAGTCAGATAAGCAGTTATATATGCGAATAGCAATGGCGCCAGCCATAGGTTTGTACAGAACAGAAACCTGACAGCCGCCACTGACACCTGTAGCTGTTCACACACAGTGTGTGTAGGTAGCATTTAGAACCACTAGCGAGAACCTACTGATTCTTGCTGCGGCCGCTATTATGCAGCTGTGTGACATTTATTCTCCAATAAGCACTGCTGCAGAGAATTGTAAGGTGTTAGGCCTGCCTAAGGCTAGCCATACACATGTAGATTTGTCATCATTCAGTACCTAAACTTGGAAGGGAGGCACCTCCCCTGTCAGTTATTGTATTTTGACATCCACGACACCCATGACACCCATGACTGTCAGAATACCTGAGCAGTACCTGTATAGAATACAGTCACTATTCACCCGATAATTTTCACCCGTCCGAGGCTTTTTTTAACCACTGTCAGACCGGACCAATTTGCAGCCAAAGGACCAGGCCCCTTTTTGCGATTTCGGCACTGCGTCGCCTTAACTGACAATTGCGCGGTCATAGCTCCCAAACAAAATTGATGTCCTTTTTTTCCCCCACAAATAGAGCTTTCTTTTGGTGGTATTTGATCACCCCTGTGGTTTTAATTTTTTGCGCTATAAACAAAAAAGAGCGACATTTTTAAAAAAAAAAACACATTCTTTTTTGCTTTTTGCTATAATAAATATCCCCCAAAAATATATAAAAAAAAAAAAAAAAATTTTCCTCAGTTTAGGCCGATACGTATTCTTCTACATATTTTTGGTAAAAAAATAAAAAATAAAAAAAAAAAATGCAATAAGCGATTATTGATTGGTTTGCGCAGAAGTTATAGCGTTTACAAGATAGGGGATAGTTTTATAGCATTTTTATTAATAATTTTTTTTTATTAGTAATGGCGACGATCAGCGATTTTTATTGTGACTGCGACATTATGGCGGACACATCGGACATTTCTGACACATTTTTGGGACCATTGTCATTTATACAGCAATCAATGCTATTTAAATGCATTGATTCCTGTATAAATGACACTGGCAGTGAAGGGGTTAACCACTAGGTGGCAGTGTAGGGGTTAAGTATGCCTAGGGGTGTGTTTCTTACTGTGGGGGGCATGGCTGTCAGATAGTGAATGCAGATCTCTGCTCCAATCACAGGGAGCAGAGATCGGCGTCACTAGTTGCTAGGCAGAACGGGGAGATGCTGTTTATTTCCGCATCTCCCGGTTCAGCCTTCCCGTGAGACGATCGCAGGTGTCCCCGCGGCGATCAAGTCCGCGCGACCCGCGACCGGCCTCACGGAGGTCCCGACCGGCGCGCCCGATGGCATGGCGGCATCTTAAAGGGGACGTATATATACGCCCTTATGCCTGTCCGTGCCATTCTGCCGATGTATATCGTCGTGCGCCGATCGGGAAGCGGTTAAATCATTTGTTGAGCTGGCTGATGCGGACAAGGCCAATGCTTAAATTTCAGCCAATGCAGGAGGAATCAGTTAAAATTTGAGCCTTGTATGGCTAGCTGAAAGCCAAAGTAATGCATTATGGGAACTCTTAGACCCCTTTCACACTGAGGCGCTTTACAGGTGTTTTTGCGCTAAAAATAGTGCCTGTAAACTGCCTCTTCTGCAGCCCCAGTGTGAGAGCCAGAGTGCTTTCATACTGGGGCAGTGTTCTTGCAGGACAGGAAAAAAAGTCCCCCAAGCAGCATCTTTGGGGCTCCTCCACCTCCCCTGCCCATTGAAATGAATGGGCGCTGCTTTCAAATCGCCTTAAAAGCGCTTAGCGTGCACTTTTAACCCCTTCTGGGGGGTTAAGATCGCCCCACTAGCGGCGCCAAAGCGCAGCTATAACAGTGGTAAAGCGTTGCTAAAACTAGTGGCGCTTTACCGCTAACGCCTGCACCACCCCAGTGTGAAAGGGCTTTTAACATATATTTTTATATTAGATTATAAGAAGTGGCTAACAGCAGACTTGTAAGTCTCCACATATTTACCCAGGGTACATTTTTTCGATGTAACAATAAAAACAGCCAAGGAGGGAAAAAAAAAAATGTAAAACAAAAGTCCTTGTAAGAATATAAAGAAGTCCATGGAAAAGTCCATGAAAACAAGTGAAATGAGTAATGTTAATCTTGGGGAATTCACACTGACAGCGTCTGCAATCACAGAAGCAGGACGTTTGGTAAATCCTGCTAACCAAACATGTAAGAAGAAGAAAAAGAAGAAGGAGAGAGGGCGTCACATGTTTCAGAGCGGGTATGTCCCTTCCTCAAGCCCTTGGGCTTAAATCGGTTGTATACCCGTTTTTGCTATTTTTTTTTTGTAAACTACCTGCAAGACAAAGTCATAATGAGCTAGTATGACTAGCATACTAGCTCATTATGTATCACTTACCTTAGATCGGGGCCCCCGACGCCGTCCTCTTCTCCCCCTCCAGCCGCAGCCATCTCTCTTCCGGGTATGTGCATGCGCCGTAGACAACGTTGTAAAACGTTCTGTGCAAATATCTCCTAAACCGTGCAGGTTTAGGAGATATTTCTTGTACCTACAGGTAAGCCTTAATCTAGGCTTACCTGTAGGTACAAGTTGTAATTGAGGGTATACAACCCCTTTAAGAAAGGGTTTTACCCATCCTGAAACGTGTTGCCACGCCTCCTAACCGTGTCTGCTGCATGTGATGTCCCCCTCTTAGCCCTATGCTTGCATGTGGTTTTGCTGCAAGCAGAGGTCTTCACATACTGACTACTGCTTACTATTCATCCATCACATAAGCCTTGCACACACTAGTAGTTCTTTTCATTCATCTCAGCAGGGCTGAAACGGAAAAAAAAAAAAAAAAAAAACTGACAGCTCAGGAGGAGTCGATGTACTAACTGTCTGATGTTAGTACAGCGATCTCCCCTGCTGTTCTATTGTGTTCTGACAGGGGGGTGGACCCCTCGGCGCCCCCACTCCCTTGAATAGCCGACTTCTGTTGGCCCGACTCCAGTACACACGGGCTGAATGTCAGACAGTTTCTATTGAAGCGGCCAATGCTGCCAAACAGCGGCCCGCATGTACTAGGCTCAAGGTTGATTAGCATACCGTTTACATCTTGTATTATGTGTGTACAACACTGGCTGCTGTTTTTTTTATTGAGCATACTCCAGCAGATTTATGTAGACAAATTTAAAGTTTTGTTCTGGCTAGCAATTCTACCCCAAGTGAAAATCATCTCTCCCATGATGTAAAGAGAGCTTTCATTTGAGCTGTGCCACCTGGTACATGATGTAGTATAAGGGGGCAGAAATATACTGTCTATTGCACCTATCCAGTCAATAGGTGTTGAGAAGGAATAAGAACACTGGGACAAATATTCAAATTTATGCACATGTTTAACAGAATATAGTAATTACATGAAATGGTGTCAAACATTTTGCAGAGTAAAGAGAAAAAAAAACTTACAGGTGTGTCGATTAAATTTAAGAGGTATTTTTTTCCTTCATAAGTGTAAAAAAGCGATGCAGTCTGAGCCTTCACTGTAATGCCCCTTTCTCTTTCCACCTGAAGCTTATCAAGAACTTGCTTATTGGAGGAGGCTTTAGGTATACACCCTGACATGAAGAAAAAGAACTTGTTTAATATGTTTAAAGCAGATCAAAAACAATGATTACTGTGGCATTTCCTTACAGCATAACTAAACCCAAGGACAAAAATATTATATACAGGGGGTCCCCTACTTACAAACAGAGGGAGACAACAGGAAGTGAGAGGAAATCCACCCCTAGGAAGGGAAAATTCACTCCTGTAAGAGTTAATATGGGAAAAAGGTGTCTCCACTGATGCTTTATCACATGTCCATGTTTCCCTAACAACCCAAAATTTTCAAAATCCAATTGTCATTGAGACAGAAGGTGAGGTGAAATCTTCTGAACAGGGGTACAGACAGCAAAACAAATGTTACAGGGGTGATAACCCTTCTCTATGTTATCTAAAAAACGTAATAGATTTTTTGGCTGGAGCTACACTTAAAAAATGTACCTGTTCCGACTTACAAACAGATTCAACTTAAGAACAAACCTACAGTCCCTATCTTGTTTGTAACCCGGGAACCCCCTGTATTGCAGCTTACCAGTCCTTCGATGTTGTGGCTGCATTCGTTTTCACTTTTCAAGCCAAGGACATTATTATTATTATTGTTAGGAGGCAAAATTTATAAAGTACCAACAGTTTATGCTGCGCTTTACAAAATAAAAAGAACAATAGTTACAATGCGGTATACCCAACTCCTACAGCACCTCAAAAGATGCTGCTTGCAGGACTTTAAGCGTCCTGCCAGCGCACCGCTCCAGTGTGAAAGCACTCAGGCTTTTACATTGGAGTGAAAGGAGAGACGCTAGGCAGGCGCTATTTTTAGCGATATAACGGCTGTAAAGCGCCTCAGTGTGAAAGGGGTCTTATGCCGCGTACACACGACCGGACTTTCCGGCAGACTAGGTCTGACGGTCTTCCCAACGGAGTTCCGACGGACTTCTGAATGAACGGACTTGCCCACTAAGTCTAAGTCCGTTTGAAATTGTGTTCCTTTTGAACGTGATGACGTAAGACGGGACTAAAAAAGGAAGTTAAATAGCCAGTAGCTGCCCTTGCGTCGTATTTGGTCCGTCGAACCAGCATAAAGACAAACGGTTTTCCCGATAGGTATTGAGTCCGTCGGAAAGATTTGAAACATGTTCTATTTCTAAGTCTGTCTGTTTTTTTTATATAAAAACGATTGGATTATCCCACACACGATCGGAATGTCCAAAGGACTGCTCCAGTCGCACCTAGTCTGCCGGAAAGTCCGGTCGTGTGTACGCGGCATTAGAGTGCTTTCACACTGAGGCGCTGGGGGCGTCGGTGGTAAATAGCCACAACATTTTTTTTAGCAGCGCTTTACCTTCTTTTAGCAGCACTAGTGGCCAAAAGTGTAACACCGCTCCTACAGCGCTGCAAAGATGCTGCTTGCAGGACTTTTTTTTACCATCCTGCAAGTGCACTGCTCCAGTGTGAAAGCACTCAGGCTTTCACACTGGAGTGAGAGGAGAGGCTCTTTACATGCGCTATTTTTTTAGCCTGTAAAGTGCCTCAGTGTGAAAGCAGCCTTAGTGAAGATGCCAGCGCCTGCACCTGCATCCAAAGCCGATTGCAAAAAAAAAAAAATCGGCTCGGGGTGCTGACAACCAGTGGCGTTTCCATTAAGGGCACACGGGCCCTTCCATTAAGGGGAGTCCATTAAGGGCACACGGGCGCCGTCCCCTCTCTCCAGCCACCCCCTCTATGTAGAATGAATCTATCCATGGCCGCTGCCACCCCCTATTCAGGCATCTGGACCCTTTTCAGGGCCAAAAATATGTAGAAGAATACATATTGGCCTAAACTGATTTTTTTTCTTTTGGGGATATGTATTATAGCAGAAAATAAATTTATTTATTTTTTCAAAAATGTCGCTTTTTATTTATTTATATAGCACAAAAAATAAAAAAACGCAGAGCTGATCAAATACCCCAAAAGAAAGCTCTATTTGTGTGAAAAAAAGGACATCAATCTTTTTTGGGTACAACGTTGCATGATCGCACAATTGTCCTGTTCATTGAGGAGGTAAATCCTTCCAGGGGGCTGAAGTGAAGAAAAACAAAAATCCATATATAAGAAGCGTCATACCAGTTATTTCCAGCAGTCTGTCCGCAAGAGTACTTTTACCATGGTCCACATGGGCTATTATACTAAAATTCCTAATATATTCAGTGCTATATTCGGACATATCAATTCTTTCCTGAAAGAGATGACACAGAAATGGAACAAATTTTACATGATGAAGCAACAGAAATAACATTGAATTTATATTTATTCTTCATAACTGGAGTCTGTAATTTATATAGATTATGACAGCATCTTAAAGATGGACTTTTAGCTGAAGAATGCAAGTAAGGGACACATTTATGCATCATGGGCGATCAATTAAAGTGTTTCTAAACGCATCATTTTTTTGTACCTTAATGCATCATCTGCAATAACCACTTGCCTACTGGGCACTCTCACCCCCCTTGCCGTAGTAGTAGTAGCATCGCCCCCTCATCCCAATCCTTTATTCTTCCTTTATCAATCTCGATCCAGCACTCTGCCTGTCCACTGCTCTGTGTTCCTCTCTTAACATGACACAGAAGCAACAATGGGAGCCATTGGCTCCTTCTGCTGTCAATCAAATCGTATGAGGAGGGAGTGGGGGGACAGGTCTATGAACGTTCGCAGCCCAGCTTGGGAGCAAGCCTGCATGTGTGCCCCCATAGCAAATGGCTTGCTATAGGGGCACACGCAGAAGAGGAGGAGGAGGAGCCGAGAGTGCCAGCAGGAGGAGGGCCACTCTGTGCAATACCATTGCACAGAGCAGGTAAGAATAACATGTTTATTAAAAAATAATGTAGCTTTTATCTTGAATCTGTCCTGAAAAAAAGGCAGTGCTGGTATATGAGGGCGCCTAGGCACTCCTGTGCCTTCAACATCATAGCTGCATATCTGCACTGTGAGTCTAAGGCAGCCCATAGGTAAGTTGATGTGCTTTTTTTCCACCAGGAGTAGGACATGTGAGCCTTCTCGTGGCAGCGGAACACAATGATTACTGCTAGCAGCTATAGCCGCTGACAGTAATCAAATGTAAAAAAAAAAAAAAAAATAGAGAATGGGCTGGCCATACTCAATGGATCAACTTGGGTACAATCAATCTGTCCATACATGGCTCAATCTCGGCTGGTCCCTGCTGAACCAGTCTAATTCCAATCCATGTATGGTCAGCTTAAGGCTCTGCTGCCCAGCTAGTCTCAGGAGATTTGGCGTGTGATTCAGGGATGCCATTACTGTGCTGCTCACTGTTCTCCTTACTGGAGGCTCTGACACGAGAGTGAAGCCCTGCCTCTACTAAAATAGCCTATGTGGTGCAGACACAGTGTAGAACAAGGCTGATCAGTGGGAAGACCACGGGCAATACTAGTGGGTAACTCTTTGCCCCATGTTTGTCATTTTCTTTTTTTTTTTTTTTTTTAGGGGGGGTGGTAACAGCTTCCACAGTTCAGTTCCTTGTGAGTTCTTATAGAAACCTTTGCGTCATGAATAGGCTTCTGAAGGTTATAGAAGAAAACACAGGTAGGTCAGTGACTTTACGCCAAACAAGCCATCCAAAAACACAGACACCAGTATGAAGCTGTCCTTGTGTCCCATTGAGCATTAAAAGACATCACAGAGATGGCCCACAGGTACATCAATAGATAGGAATGGGTAAAAAAAAATAAAAAAATGGATTTTAAAGAGAATAGCAACATTGTTTAGAGGCGTTATATTGCATGCTTAACCATTGTTACCTTTTTAGTACTAAAGTGCACAGCCTGATACAGATGTGTAGATTGGATGTTTTCCAGTAAACCATGACTTCCACAGAGCGTTCCTCCCAACCATTTCTGAGCAGACAGATGTGTGTTCAATGTACGGATTTTGTACTTCCATAGACGCAGGCATCTTCCAGTGCAATGTGGGCTGAAAGCATTCATCTCTCCAAATACCGGCTATGATCAGCTCTGTATCATCCCGCAAAGGCCTGGCAACATTCCAGCTTTTAAGTATATGGTGGTCGCTGTTCATGTCTTACACATCCTTACTACAAAGATATATCTGGAGAAGATTGTAAGGTCCTGTAATAAATTAAATGCAAGGCAGGATTTGAAAATGGTGAAGCACCTAAACAACCGCAACATACAGGGATATACAATGTAATACTGACATAAAATCACACACACATAGGTTGGACTTGATGGACTTTTTTCAGCCTCGCCTACTATGTAACTAAAGCAGAAGAAAGGGAAAACAGATAGATCCTGGATAGAGTGGAGAGCGATTAGAATGCCTGTCAGGTATTATTAGTTATTGCTTTTTGTGTCCCCGAGATTCATGCTCTGTGTTTGTCCTGATCAGTGTTGTCATTCTAAGTTTTGAGTTGTCACCAGAAGAGAAATAGATGGGAAATCTTCCAATGAGGACATGTTCTGATGACCTGGGTGACAACTAGGGGGTTCCCTATTTTGGAGAGGTTCCCTATCACTTCCTGCTGTGGCTATGGGACAGGAAGTAAAAAGGAAATATCCTCATTGGACACAGATGGCAAATCAGATGGCAAATGTAAAAAAGGAAAAAAACTGATAGGGGTTATAATACTCTCTCTACCCACAAAAAATATGCATTTATTTCTACGTTAAACATGCAGCAAGTGCCGGAAAACAGTTGATGTGCCAGAAATATAATGCGCTCCTACCTTTCCTCTTTGACATGGCAACACAACTCTGAATTCCTAAGAACATGGGGCAAATTTTTGTAAAAAAATTTAAATATAACACGTATTGCTGGCAGTACTAGGGTCTAAATATATTAAACACATTTTTTTTTTTTTTAAATGTAGTTACCGGTTATTAGAAAATTTCCATGGGCTACTGAGTGCTAGACTCTGGGGATGATTTACTAAAACTTTAGTACAAAATCCGGCACAGCTCTGCATAGAAACCTACGGCTGTGCGAATCGCCATATGTCTACGTCGGTCGCTATAAGAGCAATAGCAGGTGCACGCCCGCGGCACCTCGTCAGAGCCGATGCGTGTGGTCGGCAGCCACGATGTCCGCCACCCACCGGCGATCGCTCCACAAAGAGCCAGAACGGGGAATCTGTCAATGTAAACAGACAGATCCCCATTCTGACGGGAGGAGAGAGAGATCTGCTGTTCCTAGTGATCAGGAACAGTGATCTCTCTGTACTCCCAGCCAGTCCACTCCCCCCACAGTTAGAAACACCTTCCTAGGGAGCACTTAACCCCTAAACCCTTGATCGCCCCCTAGTGTTAACCCCTTCCCTGCCAGTGTCATTTGTACAGTAATCAGTGCCCAGTGTCATTTATACAGTAATCAGTGCCTATTTTTCTTTTTTTTTAGCTCTGATCGCTGTATAAATGTGAACGGTCCCAAAAAAGTGTCAAAAGGGTCCGATCTGTCCGCTGCAATGTCGCAGTCCCGCTAAAAATCACTGATCACCGTCATTACTACTAAAAAAATAAATAAAATTATAATAAATAAAAAATGGCATAAATGTTATAACTTTTGCGCAAACCAATGCATGCTTATTTTTTTTTTTTTTTTTAGCAAAAATATGTAGAATACATATTGGCCTAAACTGATGAAGAAATTATTACATTTTTTTGATTTTTTTGGGGGGGGGGGGGGGGTATTTTTTTTATAGCAAAAAGTAAAAAAATATATTGTCGGTCTTTTTTTGTTTATAGCTCAAAAAAAAAAAAAAAACGCACAGGTGATCAAATACCACCAAAAGAAAGCTCTATTTGTGGGGGGGGGGGGGGGGAGGACATTTTTGTTTGTGTACAACGTCGCACAACCGTGCAATAATCAGTTAAAGCCAAACAGTGCCGTATCGCAAAAAAAAAAAAAATGGCCTGGTCATTAAGGGGATACATCCTGAAGTGGTTAATTGACTCTGAATCGGCCCTAGTATTTGTATGTGGGGTTCTTAGAGATTGGAAGGTCATTGAGAGCAGACTGATGTAAATGTACAATATGTAAAGGGCAGTAAATTATCTGCACTATATAATTACATATAAACATAGGCGTGCGCAGGGGGTGTGCCTGGGCACACCTTAATCATCCCATGGGGCGCAGATTCCCCCTGCTGATATTTCACCAAAGCCCCTCAAACGGGGTTCTTAATAAAATTGGAAAAAAATAAAAATAAAATTGTAATAAAATAATTCAAAAATAAATAAAAAAACTACTGACACCATCCACTGCTCTACTGACACCTTCCATGTTTTAATAGATTTTTTATATATATATATATATATATATATATATATATATATATATATATATATTATTTTTTTTTTTTTTTTTTTTTTTTTATTTATTACACACACACGACCTCGAAGGAGGTCAGCAATGACAACCCGAATTCATCTCAGGTTTATTTCAGCAAGAGGAGTGAGACTTTGCAAGCAAGGGTCATGAAGACCTAAAGAAAATGTATGAAACCAACCAGTGTCCAGTATCTGGAATATTTATGTATGTGAAGCTGCCTCTTCTGATCTATTGACAAACACATCTCTATCTATTATGTAATTTGTTATGTTTCTTCTGCTCTCCTGCCTATAAACAGCAAACAATGTACATAACACATAGAGAGAGCCCAATCTGGTTACAAGTCAGGTACTTCCTGCAGAGAACCAGATCCCAGCACACTGCATAGACTGGCCATGAGAGTGTCAGACAAGTGATCCCAATATACATTCATATCTCTATAGGAGGAAATCATCTAATAATGTAACCAATCATTCCTGGGGGTCGGTGTCAGTACAGAGCAGTGTGATCACTGACAACACACAGTGTTCTCTCACCTTCCTACATATGTCCTATGCAGCCAGCACTCCATGTGAGCCTCTCTCTCCCAGCATGCATTGCTCCTCTTAAAGAGGCAATGTCAAATCTAAAACTTTAAAAGGGCAATGGTAACAGAGTGCAGACCTTCCCTGATCACCCTGTACGATGTAAACTGAATACAGCAGCAACAGTTTGGATGTGCAGCAGTTCCAGCTAAAGGGAAAATGGATGTACATTTCCATCTATTTTATGTGGGTTTTAACTTACGTTGATCTGCATTTTAGCGCACTTGTAAAATGCAGGTCGCCACGTTTAAAAAAAAATAATAATTTTGTGTCCTGTTCACACTACAATGCTGCATTTACCTGCAATGTGTTAAAATGCATACATGTTGCATTTTAAAGCAACGTAATGCTACGCTGGTCAACACAGCATTGTAGTGTGAACAGGACACAAAAAAAAAAAAAACAATTGTGTTGACCCGTATTTTACAAGTGTGCTAAAATGCAGATCGACTTAAGTCAACACAAGAAAGTGGACCTTCAGTCATTTTTTCATCTTTCCATCTATTAAATCTTCTGCCCTTGTTGTTTTAAAGGGGTTGTAAACCCTCCTTTTAACCACTTGCTTACCGGGCACTTAAACCCCCCTCCTATGCAGACCAATTTTCAGTTTTCAGCGCTGATGCACTTTGAATGACATTTGCGCAGTCATATTACACTGTACCCAAATTACATTTTTATAATTTTTTTCCCACAAATAGAGCTTTCTTTTGGTGGTATTTGATCACATCTGCGGTTTTTATTTTTTGTTAAAAAACATTTTTTTAATTTTGTTATAAAATTTTAAAACAGGTAATTTTTCTCCTTCATTGATGTACGCTGATGAGGCGGCACTGATGGGCACCGATAGGTGGCAGTGATCGGCACTGATGGGTGGCAGTGATGGGCACTGATGGGTGGCAATAATGGACACTAATCGATTACACTGATAGGTGGCACTGATTGGCACCACTGGTGGGCATTGATAGGTGGCACTTGTGGGCATTGATAGATGGCACTTGTGGGCATTGATAGGTGGCCCTGGTGGGCACTGTCAGGTGGCAATGGCAGCTGGCATAGATGAGGCATAATTGCCTCTTTGTCTTCGGGACCGATGTCCCTTGCAGATGAGCCGGTGATCGGCTTTTTTTTCCTCCTCTGCTGTCAGTGTGAGGAGAAAAAAAAAACGATCACAAGCTTTTGTTTTAATCATTGGCTGACAGCTGATCACATGGTAAGGGGCCGGGACCGGCCCCGTACTCAGATCGGTGATCACCCGAGTCTCAGTGACTCGGTGATCACAACAAGGCCATCACAGGGGAGGCTGTCATATGGAAATTCAGGTCCGCGCTGTGGCCATCCTTCGACTATAGCGCGGACGTCAAGAGGTTAAAAAATAAATAAAATAACAATCATGTCATACTTACCTGCACTGTGCAGTTCGTTTTGCAAAGAGTGGCCT
Organism: Lithobates sylvaticus; assembly: GCA_028564925.1. Classification (NCBI taxonomy): domain Eukaryota; kingdom Metazoa; phylum Chordata; class Amphibia; order Anura; family Ranidae; genus Lithobates; species Lithobates sylvaticus. The sequence goes on along the minus strand of CM053026.1, from coordinate 661,510,269 downwards.
CGATCCTCGAGTTCTGGGGTGTAAGGTTGCCCCCTCATCCCTTTAAACCCAAACACATATGAATTACACAAGTTCTGAGGCTAATTTAACCCCTTTCCGACCAGCGAACGACCATGTACGTCGGCGCAATGGCACAGCTGGGCAAATGGACGTACAGGTACATCCCCTTTAAATCATGGGTGCGCGCCACAGGCACCGTGTACTCCGTGAGCGTGCCCGCGGACTCAATGTCCGCCGGGGACCCGCGATCGTGTCATGGAGCGGCAGAATGGGGAGATGTAAACAAGGCATTTCCCTGTTCTGCCTAGCAACATGACACAGATCTACTGCTCGCTGTGATCAAGAGCAGTGATCGCTGTCATGTTCTAGGTAGCCCATCCTCCCCACAGTAATGCCCCGTACACACGGTCGGAAAATCCGACCACAAAATCCATCTGATTTTTTCCGACGGATTTTGTCCGACACTGGTGTTGCATACACACGGTCGGACAAAGTTGTCGGAAAATCCGATCATTCTGAACGTGGTGACGTTTGTTGCCTACGATGGGACTACATAGAGGCTAGTACAAGTTACAACATTGTCCGATAGGACATTTTCCATCGGAAAATCCGACCGTGTGTACGGGGCATTAGAATCACTCCCTAGGACACACTTAACCACTTGACCCCCCTAGTGTTTAACCCCTTTCCTGCCAGTGTAATTTACACAGTAATCAGTGCATTTTTATAGCACCGATCACTGTATATATGACAATGGTCCCAAAATAGTGTCAAAAGTGTCCGATGTGTCCACCATAATGTCGCAGTCGGCGTAAACTGAGAAAGAAATACTTTTTTGTATATATTTATTGGGGATGTTTATTATGGCAAAAAGTAAAAAATATAGCTTTTTTTTCAAATTTGCTGCTTTTTTTTGTTTATAGCGCAAAAAATAAACCGCAGATGTGATAAAATACCACCAAAAGAAAGCTCTATTTGTGGGGAAAAAAGAACGTCAATTTTGTTTGGGTGCAACATTGCACGAATGCGCAATTGTCAGTTAAATCAACGCAGTGCCGTATCACAAAAAGTGATCTGGCCAGGAAGGGGGTAAATCCTTCCGGGGCTGAAGTGGATAATGCAGATACGGCACCAAGTGAGTTTAATTACCACGTTAATCAGCCCCAGAACCTGTGTAATTAATATGTGTTCGGTTTTAAAGGGATGAGGTGGCAACCCTATGCTGGTGGCTCCTCCCCACATTGAGTGTCCACTTTGGAGAAGGCTCTCTTGCGGTGGACACCTGTGCGGGCGTGCTCCTGAGTCAGCCCCAACCCCCTGGTGCCTGAATCATTGGATTTGATTGACAGCAGCGGGAGCCAATGGCTGCGCTGCTACCAATCTATCCAATCAAGAGCCGAGACAACGGGCAGAGAAGGCATATTTACTCTATATTGGCTCAGTCACACGAGTGAGGTTTGGGTTAAAACTAGGCCAGCTGGAACACTGATATGCAGCCGTACATGATGGGTATTATGCTGTGCTTCCCGGCTGCAGCAAAAATGAAACAGCATATTGCATTCTGCAGGCATTACCACCACCAAACGTGTCCCAAGTTGTCACTAAAACAAGAACAGAGAGTATTTTTTTTCCGATCGGGACAAGTTGTGCAGGGTCTAACTGTCCAGGAAGGCATTTCATCCGCTTTGAAGAGACATCCTCTCACATACTGGTGTGTCTACAAGACATGAAAATCTACCAGGTGAAACACGTTGGTTTGAAACCATTTCCTACCCTATCCAAAATAAAAACAAAAAGTTTTTGGTGTAGACAGGGCCGGTGCAAGGACTTTTGTCTACACAGGCCAAGGTGCATTTTGCCACCACTCACCTCCTCTTTCCACCTTAAAAGAGAAGTAAAGGATCACCCCCCCCCCCAAATCATACTTACCTAGGTAGATGTTGCATCTGTCCCCCGTCGCCTCCACACTGAGAACCGAACGATCGAACATCGCCAATTGCTCAGTTTTCAGAGCTCCGTGAGCAGAGAGCTGTAGACTGCGAGTCACAGCTCTCTGCTCTTCTCCCCCCTCGCTCATTGGAGTGCTGGGCTGTGGAGGGGTCGAAGCGGGCATCTCTGGCTCTCAGCGGCTTGCTGAGAGGGGTGTCAGTGCAGGCACCTGACGGATAGTTACATAGTTACATAGTTAGCTAGGTCGAAAAAAGACACAAGTCCATCCAGTTCAACCAAAAAAAAAAAAGAAATAATAAATAAAAATAAAAAATATTGTACAATCCAATATACCGTATATACTCGAGTATAGGCCGTCCCGAGTATAAGCCGAGGCCCCTAAATCACCACAAAAAAATGGGGAAACGTATTGACCCGTGTATAGGCCGAGGGGCAAAAATGCAGCAGCTACTGTAAGTGGAAAAGGGGTCAGCAATGTCCATCTGCATGTCCCCTGTACAGACCCCCGTGTCCCCATTGCAGCCCGTGTCCCCATTGCAGCCTACCTGTGCCGATCCGTGGGTCCAGGGTCCGGGGTCCTGTGTCCGGGGTCCGTGCAGCCAATGTGGTCCCGATGTGGTCCCGCTCTGTCCCGCTCTGTCCCCCTCCTGTACGGCACCATTACAATTTAAAAGCCGCGCCTCTTCCTCCTCCTCGTCCGTGATAGGAGGAACACTTTTTTCCCAGCAGTCAGTGTGCAGTGTTTCCGCCTATCACGGACCTTCTATCATCCTCGTCCATGAGATGAGAAAGACAGGCCATCCGTGATAGGCGGAACACTGTACTGCTGGGAAAATTAGTGTCCGCCTATCACGGACGGGCGGGAGGAGGAGGCGGCGCGGCTTTTGAACACTGCCGTCTGTCTGCATGACAAGCTGTTCATGTAGGCAGACGGCGGTGACTCGAATATAAGCCGAGGGGTGGACTTTCAGACCTAAAAAAGGGTCTGAAAATCTCGGCTTATATTCGAGTATATACGGTACCCAATTCTATACCCACAGTTGATCCAGAGGAAGGCAAAATAAAAAACCCCAGCAGAGCATGCTCCAATCTGCTACAGCAGGGGAAAAAAATCCCTTCCTGATCCCCTAGAGGCAATCGGATTTTCCCTGGATCAACTTTACCTATAAATGTTAGTACCCAGTTATATTATGTACATTTAGGAAAGTATCCAGGCCTTTCTTAAAGCAATATACTGAGTTAGCCAGAACCACCTCTGGAGGGAGTCTATTCCACATTTTCACAGCTCTTACTGTGAAGAAACCTTTCCGTATTTGGAGATGAAATCTCTTTTCCTCTAGATGTAAAGAGTGCCCCCTTGTCCTCTGTGTTGACCGTAAATGAATAACTCAACACCAAGTTCACTATATGGACCCCTTATATATTTGTACATGTTGATCATATCTCCCCTTATTATGCTCTTCTCAAGAGTGAATGAATTCAGTTCCTCAGGATCCAGACTCGCATCATGCCACGTACACAAGATTGAAAATTCTGCCAGCAAAAGTCCGATGAGAGCTTTTGGTCGGAAAATGCACCGTGTGTATGCTCCATCGGACTTTTGATGGCGGAATTCCAGCCTGCAAAAGATTGAAAGCAGGTTCTCAATTTTTCGTTGGAAAAAGTTTTGATCCGAAATTCCGATCATCTGTACCAATTCAGACGTGCAAAATTCCTACGCATGCTCGGAAACAATTTGACGCATGCTCGGAAGCATTGAACTAAATTTTCTCGGCTTGTCGTAGTGTTGTATGTCACCACCGCGTTCTTGACGGTCGAAAGTTCAGCAAACTTTTGTGTGACCGTGTGTATGGAAGCCAAGCTTAAGCGGAAATCTGTTTGTGTGTACACGGCATTAGATTGCCTGGTATTTGGCTCCATCCATCTTCCCATCAACTCTGAACAGCTTCCCTGTCCCTGCTGAAGACTGGCATCCCCACAACATGATGCTGCCACCACCATGTTTCCGTCACACATAGCATTTTGCTTTTAGGCCAAAAAGTTACATTTTGGTCCCATCTGACCAGAGCACCTTCTTCCATATGTTTGCTGTGTCCCCACATGGCTTCTCACAAACTGCAAATGGGACTTCTTATGGCTTTCTTTCAAAAATGGCTTTCTTCTTGCCACTCTTCCATAAAGGCCAGATTTGTGGAGTGCACAACTAATAGTTGTCCTGTGGACCGATTCTCCCACCTGAGCTGTGGATCTCTGCAGCTCCTCCAGAGTTAACATGGGCCTCTTGGCTGCTTCTCTGATTAATACACTCATTGCCCGGCCTGTCAGTTTAGGTGGGCGGCTATGTCTTGGTAGGTTTGCAGTTGTGCCATACTCTTTCCATTTTCGGATGATGGATTGAACAGTGCTCTGTGAGATGTTCAAAGCTTGGGATATTTTTTTATAACCTAACCCTGCTTTAAACTTCTCCACAACTGTATCCCTGAGCTGTCTGGTGTGTTCCTCAGCCTTTATTATGTTCTTTGTTCACTAAGGTTCTCTAACAAACCTCTGAGGGCTTCACATAACAGCGGTATTTATACTGATATTAAATTACACGCAGGTGGACTCTATTTACTAATTAGGTATGTTGTGCTTTTTAAAGGAAAGTTTCCCGCACATTTTTATTAAGTAATTTTTAACGAAGATATTTTTAAGATACAGAATCAATCTATATGACACAGTCTATATATGCGAAACTTGTTCACGGAGACGAGTGATCATACTTAATAGTCACATTTATTGGTTGACAGAAAACAAATATTTACATGAAATTAAAATACAGATTGTATTACTTGAACATTTGACAATTAATGGAAATACCCTCAAAATGGGTGTAGTAATACCTTGGACACAATATCACCATGATAACTTCTTCAGTAGAATCAATAACCTTATACTTGACAATTTAACAGAATGTCTGTATTTTACACACACCCAGCCATTACTATGCTGCAGGTAAGTAACGTTGAACAATGTAAAAATAATTTAGACATTTGCTTGTCAATAAAATTTGGTAACTATGCAAAAATAATATATAATGAAAAAATTGAATATTAGAGAAAAATCTAAAAGGCGATTATTGATTCTGGAGAATGATTATCAATACTAGAATATTCAATACATCAATAATTAAGAGAACATACCAGATACAATCAACATGTTATATTTACCCATTCCAAAATGGCTATTAGTCTGGATTTAAGATGGCTACCGGGTTCAGGAATCTCCTTGGAGGTTAAAGTATATTTCCAGGCATGGTTGTCAGTCTTTCTGGGAAGATGTTTCTCCCATTGTCCCTTCCCCCAGGGTGAGGGTGAGCCTCCTCTCAGGTTCCCCTGAGCTGTTCCTCTTTTCTCTGACTATCTCTCTTGCTTCTTAAATACCCTCTCACACAATAAGATTATAAAACTTGTAATATGTTCAGCCCAAAAGGTATGTGTCTCTTTCCTATTGGCAGGCAGACTTAATCACTTTTCCTAGTAGCCTAAATGTTTTTAATGTAATCTCACCTTCAACCACCAGGGGTCTCACATGTGTTTTGGGGCTGCTTTGATCAGGGAAATTAGTAGACCAGACTGTGTGGACTGCACAGAGGAAACCCATAACACATATAAGTGAAATAATAAGTGTTTATTTAAATAAATGACAAGGAGTGAAAACAAATAGTGTACTACAACCACAAACTACAAACAAACAATATGTACAATAAATGGGCAATACCAGAATCATAAACGATTAGCCAAGCCAGGGTCATACACGGGAGATCAGCAGATGAACAAGGGCAGGATGGGAGAGGGAACTAAGGATGGGAGAGGCAACAAAGGAGCAGGAACTCAGGAACAACGGATCAGGGAGGGAAGGGTACAGGTTACAGGTCTCAGGATACAGGTCTCAGGTCACAGGTCTCGGGTTCAGGGCACAAGGAAGAAAGATACCAAGGCAAGTGTGTGAGGGCTGGCCGGGTATTTATAATCTGCCAGTGATTGGCCTCATGTGACAGCTGATCGGAGAAAGGGCTGTCTGCTCCACACTGCCAGGATCCATCCGCTGGTGGACGCCAGTACTGCGGCCCAAAGATGATATCCCAGCAGGGAAGGCCTCTCCTGACAGTTATAAACTGCCAGGAGACACCTGCTGGTGGACCACAGTACTGCACGCCAAATGATGGTTCTTACCAGCGGACGGATCCATTCCTGACAGTACCCCCCCTCAAAGGAGCGGCCTCCGGACGCTCCAACTAGCTGCTGCTGGGACAAGTCCATGGCATTGAGGTAGGCAGCGGGCACTTTAGGCTGGGCAGCAGGCACGGGCACATCAAGCTGGGCAGCAGGAACAGGCACATCAAGCAGGGCAGCGGGAACAGGCACATCAAGCTGGGCAGCAGGAACAGGCACATCAAGCTGGGCAGTAGGAACGGGCACATCAAGCTGGGCAGCAGGTACGGGCACATTAAGCTGGGCAGCGGGAACGGGCACTTTAGGCTGGGCAGCGGGAACAGGCACATCAGGCTGGGCAGCAGGAACAGGCACATCAAGCTGGGCAGCAGGAACAGGCACATCAAGCTGGGCAGCAGGAACAGGCACATCAAGCTGGGCAGCAGGAAGCTGGGCAGCAGGAACAGGCACATCAAGCTGGGCAGCAGGAACAGGCACATCAAGCTGGGCAGCAGGAACAGGCACATCAAGCTGGGCAGCAGGAACAGGCACATCAAGCTGGGCAGCAGGAACAGGCACATCAAGCTGGGCAGCAGGAACAGGCACATCAAGCTGGGCAGCAGGAACAGGCACATCAAGCTGGGCAGCAGGAACAGGCACATCAGGCTGGGCAGCAGACAGGAACACTTCGGGCTGGGCAGCAGACAGGAACACTTCGGGCTGGGCAGCAGACAGGAACACTTCGGGCTGGGCAGCAGACAGGAACACTTCGGGCTGGGCAGCAGACAGGAACACTTCGGGCTGGGCAGCAGACAGGAACTCTTCGGGCTGGGCAGCAGACAGGAACACTTAGGGCTGGGCAGCAGACAGGAACACTTCGGGCTGGGCAGCAGACAGGAACACTTCGGGCTGGGCAGCAGACAGGAACACAGGCTGGGCAGCAGACAGGGACTCATCAGACTGGGCAGCGGACAGGAACACATCAGGCTGGGCATCAGACAGGAACTCATCAGCCTGGGCAGCTGACACTGGGACCTTAGGCCGCACAGCAAGTACCGTAAGGGCAGGCTGGATAACAGGCACATCAGACTGGTAAGCTGGCACATCAGACCGAGAAGCTGGCACATCAGACTGGAAGGCTGGCACATCAGACCGGGAGGCTGGCACATCAGACCGGGAGGCTGGCACATCAGACTTGAGGACTGGCACATCAGACTTGAGGACTGGCACATCAGACTCGGAAGCTGGCACATCAGACTCGGAAGCTGGCACATCAGACTGGGATTCTGGCACATCAGACTGGGAAGCTGGCACATCAGACTGGGAAGCTGGCACATCAGACTGGGAAGCTGGCACATCAGACTGGGAAACTGGCACATCAGACTGGGAAACTGGCACATCAGACTGGAAACTGGCACATCAGACTGGGAAGCTGGCACATCAGACTGGGAAGCTGGCACAGCAGACTGGGAAACCGGCACATCAGACTGGGAAGCTGGCACATCAGACTGGGAAGCTGGCACATCAGACTGGAAGGCTGGCACATCAGACTGGAAGCCTGGCACATCAGACTGGAAGGCTGGCACATCAGACTGGAAGGCTGGCACATCAGACTGGGAGACTGGCAGACTGGAAGGCCGGCACATCAGACTGGAAGGCTGGCACAGCAGACTGGAAGGCTGGCACATCAGACTGGAAGGCTGGCACATCAGACTGGGAAGCTGGCAGCGGGTAATCAAGCTGGGAAGCTGGCAGCGGGTCATCAGACTGGGAAGCTGGCACATCAGACTGGGAAACTGGCACATCAGACTGGGAAACTGGCACATCAGACAGGGAAGCTGGCACATCAGACTGGGAAGCTGGCACATCAGACTGGGAAGCTGGCACATCAGACTGGGAAGCTGGCACATCAGACTGGGAAGGCTGGCAGCATCAGGCCGGAAAGCTGGCAGCGGGTCATCAGGCCGGAAGGACGGCATCGAGACAGCAGACTGGAAGGCCGGCACCGAGACAGCAGACTGGAAGGCCGGCGCCGAGACAGCAGACTGGAAGGCCACGAGACAGCAGACTGGAAGGCCGGCACGAGACAGCAGACTGGAAGGCCGGCACCGAGACAGCAGACTGGAAGGCCGGCACCGAGACAGCAGACTGGAAGGCCGGCACCGAGACAGCAGACTGGAAGGCCGGCACCGAGACAGCAGACTGGAAGGCCGGCACCGAGACAGCAGACTGGAAGGCTGGCAGCGGGACAGCAGACTGGAAAGCTGGCAGCAGCGGGTCAACAGGCTGGAAAGCTGGCAGCGGGTCATCAGGCTGGAAAGCTGGCAGCGGGTCATCAGGCTGGAAAGCTGGCAGCGGGTCATCAGGCTGGAAAGCTGGCAGCGGGTCATCAGGCTGGAAAGCTGGCAGCGGGTCATCAGGCCGGAAAGCTGGCAGCGGGTCATCAGGCCGGAAAGCTGGCAGCGGGTCATCAGGCTGGAAAGCTGGCAGCGGGTCATCAGGCTGGGAAAGCTGGCAGCGGGTCATCAGGCTGAAACGCTGGCAGCGGGTCATCAGGCTGGAAAGCTGGCAGCGGGTCATCAGGCTGGAAAGCTGGCAGCGGGTCATCAGGCTGGAAGGCAGGGACGTCCAGCTGGGTAGCAGGAAATGGGACGTCAAGCTGGGTAGCAGGAACTGGGACGTCAAGCTGGGTAGCAGGAACTGGGACGTCAAGCTGGGTAGCAGGAACTGGGACGTCAAGCTGGGTAGCAGGAACTGGGACGTCAAGCTGGGTAGCAGGAACTGGGACGTCAAGCTGGGTAGCAGGAACTGGGACGTCAAGCTGGGTAGCAGGAACTGGGACGTCAAGCTGGGTAGCAGGAACTGGGACGTCAAGCTGGGTAGCAGGAACTGGGACGTCAAGCTGGGTAGCAGGAACTGGGACGTCAAGCTGGGTAGCAGGAACTGGGACGTCAAGCTGGGTAGCAGGAACTGGGACGTCAAGCTGGGTAGCAGGAACTGGGACGTCAAGCTGGGTAGCAGGAACTGGGACGTCAAGCTGGGTAGCAGGAACTGGGACGTCAAGCTGGGTAGCAGGAACTGGGACGTCAAGCTGGGTAGCAGGAACTGGGACGTCAGGCTGGGTAGCAGGAACTGGGACGTCAGGCTGGGTAGCAGGAACTGGGACGTCAGGCTGGGTAGCAGGAACTGGGACGTCAGGCTGGGTAGCAGGAACTGGGACGTCAGGATGGGTAGCTGGAACTGGGACGTCAGGCTGGGTAGCAGGAACTGGGACGTCAGGCTGGGTAGCAGGAACTGGGACGTCAGGCTGGGTAGCAGGAACTGGGACGTCAGGCTGGGTAGCAGGAACTGGGACGTCAGGCTGGGTAGCAGGAACTGGGACGTCAGGCTGGGTAGCAGGAACTGGGACGTCAAGCTGGGTAGCTGGAACTGGGACGTCAGGCTGGGTAGCAGGAACTGGGACGTCAGGCTGGGTTACTGGCAGGATAGTGTGGGTCGGAAAGAACTTCCGTTTCTTTTTTGGCTTAGCCACTGCAGCTTTGTACGTGGGTGCAGGGCTGTAAGAAAAAAAAGTTTCCGGGCAAAATGAAGACCAAGGAACAGTGGCTGGAGGAGGAATTGGTGGGACTGTTACAGGTGGAGGAGAAGAGGCAGGTGGGCTGAAGGCAGGATAGGTTCTACACTTGGCGACTGGATAATAGTATTTGGTAGGAGGTAGAGAAAACTGGGCTGTAGCGGAGGTTGTCATGGCAATGGGGAGATAGATCCTTGAGAAGGCAGGTGATTAATGACAGGGCTGGGATGTTGTGGCTTAGCTAAATACAAGAGGTCTGACCATGCTAGAAGCACAGGTTGGACAAATGCTGGTTCACACACAGCCTGACTAACCAAAGATTGCACTGAATGGATGCAATCAGTCAACACCTGCTGTGAACACGAGGAATACCGTTCCATGAAATAGGCTGGATCATCCTCTAACAACCATACCAGAGATTCAACTTGGCCATAATTGAAGGGGGGAGAGAAATCATCCTTTCCTTCTGGAAAACATGACAGGGCTGGCTTAGCACATAATTTAATTAGGTGCTGAACATCCTCAAATAACATATAGCCTTGATCCACCAGGGAATGAGCTGATCGGATGGTTTCCATCAGCTGGTCACTAGTCCATCCTTTTAAAATCTGACAACAAGATTCACCATCCTCTTCTGCCAGCAGAGAATAATAAAGGATTTCATTGTAATCCATATTGGCAGACTAACAAACCAAGATGGTTCCTCAATGCAGCCACGTCTGGTCAGGGATGGCCTTGGTATACTATCAGAGAAATTAGTAGACCAGACTGTGTGGACTGCACAGAGGAAACCCAAACACATATAAGTGAAATAATAAGTGTTTATTTAAATAAATGACAAGGAGTGAAAACAAATAGTGTACTACAACCACAAACTACAAACAAACAATATGTACAATAAATGGGCAATACCAGAATCATAAACGATTAGCCAAGCCAGGGTCATACACGGGAGATCAGCAGATGAACAGAGGGCAGGATGGGAGAGGGAACTAAGGATGGGAGAGGCAACAAAGGAGCAGGAACTCAGGAACAACGGATAGGAAGGGAAGGGTACAGGTTACAGGTCTCAGGTCTACAGGTCTCAGGTCTCAGGTGGTATCGGGTTCAGGGCACAAGGAAGAAAGATACCAAGGCAAGGTGTTGGCTATTGACTTTTTGTCTTGATGGTTGTAAATTGTCCAAACAGTCTTTACTTCAGCACAAAGGATTCTTCCCAGTCACGGACCACCTCCAAGTTATGATACCTAATAAGTTTGGCCTTCTCAAACTAATCAACAAAAATAAGTACACACCTTTTGCTTGGTGACAAAGGCTACCATTGTTCCTGTTTTCTTCCTGGCTCAATACAGGCTTGTAAAATGTATATATTTGAGACTTGTAAAAGAGGCAATCAGCTTATCTTTTTTTCTCCAAGAGCAAAAGTTCGCTTCAAAGTTTTGTTTTTTTAGGCCTACTGAATCTCCCATCTCTGCCAGCGAATATTAGATATATTTCTTCATAAATTCACAACAGGTAAATTCTGAAGGCAATTGGTTCCACTAGATTTTAGTTAGGGGTATCAGAGTAAAGCGGGGTTAATATAAATTCACCCCACACGTTTCAGATATTTATTTGTTAAAAAAAATGTAAAAACCATTTATCATTTTCCTTCTACGTCACAATTATGTGCCACCTTGTATTGGTCTATCACATAAAATCCCAATAATATATATTTTTGGTTGAAACCTGATAAAATGTGGAAAATTTCAAGGGGTGTGAATACTTTTTCAAGGCACTGTACATGAGCAACTGGGATTGGTTAAAATAGCACACGTGTAGCCACCTTGCCCTAAACAGGGTTGAATATCCAAATTTAGTTTGCTGGGTGGTAGACAGCCTGTGCTGATTTGCAGTGCTGTACTCATTTATGTTTATATTCCTCTGACCAACCACTTGATTGTTTATTGCTAGTGGTGCATAAATATTTGGGCTGGGCTTGAGAAGCTCCCTTCCTCCTGTGCTTTGGCCTTAGGAGGGTGTGAGATGTACACATTTTTTCTAAGCCTGGGACCTAGGACCTAGAAGGCCTTTGCATGTTCTCAGTGGTAAAGCCTGGGAGAAGAAGAAGCCTGCCTGTCTAATGTGGTCCTGCTGCTGGAGACCAATGACTCCAGGAGCCTGGAAGGGAGAGAAATGATTCCTGGGATGGAGCGCCAGAGGTGAATCAGGTGTTGGAAATCCAGGGAACAGGGAACTCCCAGAGAGCATGGTTGCAGGAAATAAAATCACTCTGTCTTTGCCTGGCTTTAAAATATCAATCAATTAACCTAAAAACAGCTATGACTTGAACCACCATAATTACATATTAACCGCTTTACGACCGGCGCACACAGATGTACGTCGGCAGAATGGCACTGACAGGCAAATGTGTGTACCTGTACGCCCCTTTGAATTTGCCGCTGCGCCATTGCGAGGTCCTGCGGACTTGATTTCCGTGGGGATACCGGCGATCGTCTCACGGAGAGGAAGAACGGGGAGTTGTGAACAAGCATCTCCCCGTCCTGCCTAGTGACAGTGTCACTGATCTCTGCTCCCTGTGATCGGGAGCAGCGATCAGTGTAGTGTCATACACAGCCCCCCCCCCACAGTTAGAAACACTACCCAGAACACACTTAACCCCTAAAGCGCCACCTAGTGGTTAACCCCTTCAGTGCCCGTTTAATTTTTACAGTAATCACTGCAATTTAATCGCACTGATGGCTGTAAAAATGACAATGGTCCCAAAAATGGTTCAAAATTGTCCGATGTGTCCGCCATAATGTCAGAGTCACCATAAAAATCGCAGATCACCGCCATTAATAGTAAAGAAAAAAATTATTTATAAAAATGCCATAAAACTATCCCCTATTTTGTAGACGCTATAACTTTTGCGCAAACCAATCAATAAACGCTTATTGAGATTTTTTTTAATAAATTTTTTTAACCAAAAATATGTAGAAGAATATGTATCGGCCTAAACTGAGGAAAAACATTTTTTTTTATATATTTTGGGGGGATATTTATTATAGTAAAAAATAATGCTTTTTTTTCAAAATTGTCGCTCTTTTATTGTTTATAGCGCAAAAAATAAAAACTGCAGAGGTGATCAAATACCACCAAAAGAAAGCTATATTTGTGGGAAAAAAGGGACGTCAATTTTGTTTGGGAGCCATGTCGCACAACCTCGCAATTGTCAGTTAAAGCGACGCAGTGCCGAATCGCAAAAAGTGCTCTGGTCTTTTGCCAGCAAAATGGTCAGCTTAAGTGGTTAAAAATAATTTTTAAAAAAAGCAACTGTCCTCTTTTTTAAAAATGGAGTGAATTAAAAATAGTAGTGATATAACCACATAATAGGTACATACAGTACTGCATCAATATGATATTTTCTATTGGTGCAGTGCTACCCTAGAGCAGCAAAGAGGGAATTTATGACTTGGGCTGCAATCTTTCTCATATAACAAATCATTGCTCCCGTTTTGCACTGTGCAGCAAAGGTAGTCAGTCTCTGCCATTGATTCGTCAGTTTGGTGCTTTAGATACCATTTTCTTCTGACTGTATGCAAAGGAATAATGAACTGAAGTATACAGAGGGGTATAACATAAGAACTGAAAAAGACCAAACTCCGTCAAGTTCTGCCATCAAGTTTTGCTTATTCTAAAATTGTTCTATTTTTTTCAAGTATTGTTCTAATTTTTCAAGAGAAAAACTGAAAAAAAACTCAGAAAAGCCTTGGTACCAGTCTCCTGTTTAAATCAATCACTTCATTGATGATCCATATCTAATTACAACTGAAGATTCTGTTAGTAGTAAGTAAACATCTATTCAATATTTTATTTAAAGGCAACCTTCCTCTGACAGTTTAGGTCCTCTACAGGTGTCAATAAAAACTATACAGAGTCATTTCTGCTAGTTCCTTGACATCTTTTATTAGTTAGAGCTGTAGTTGTATCAATGCAGTCTGTAGGCACACACATTTTTGCATCCTAATTAACACCCCTCTGAAAAGATCATCTAGTTTACACACAGCATTTCCCTGTCTTCTTGGTCTTAACGTGGCTTAGAATTCTGTGAAATGTATAAAAAACCTCATAGGAGATGATAAGTTGATGGTGGAAAAATGTGCAATAATCACTCATGCCGTGTACACGCGTTCGGAATTCTCGTCGGAAAAGCCTTGGATGTTTTTCCGACGGAACGCTCAAGCTTGTGTTGCCTACACACGGTCACACCAAATTCCTACGCCAAGAACACGGTGACGTACAACACTACGACGAGCCAAGAAAATGGAGTTCAGTGCTCCCGAGCATGCGTCGAATTGTTTCCGGGCATGCGTCAGAATTTTGCGCGTCGGAATTGCCACAGACGATCGGAATTTCCGATAGAAACTTTTTCCATCGGAAAAATTGAGAACATGCTCTCAATCTTTTGCTGGCTGAAATTCCGCCAGCAAAAGTCCGAAAGAGCCTACACACTGTCGTATTTTCTGACCAAAAGCTCACAAATAGATATGGCAATCCTCTGTACCCAATTAATCAGTGACAGCCGCTGTCTTCCATCCAGCCGGTATCCCTGTTTCGGGGAGATGGGCATTGCACCCTCTCCACAGCTACCTAGTTGCTAGGCAATGCTGCCACAGAGTAGTTCCCTACCTTGTCATGCATTGCTTGACTCTGCCTGTTTGACCTGTCTTTGGATTCTTTGTTGCTGACAAATTTATATATGGGCAGAGAAGGTCATCAAACATAACACCTTCAAACAGCATATACTGTGGTTTGGTCAATATATTGATGACCTGCCACTTACGCTTTTGCTTGATCCCAACCTACAACCACTTGTTACCGACCTTTGGCTTTTTTCGGGTTTGGAATCATGTGTCCGGGTCTCAAACTGCCTGAAACCCGGACACATTATTTAGACTGGACTATGGCTTCCCAGCAGGGTTGCTGGCTGCAGCTGTCTAAACTGACATTGTCTGTTACACTCAATTTCACACTGCTCAAAGCCAGCACTAACAATCCCCACCCACACACACAGACAGGAGAGGAGAGAGGTCTTAATTTGCTCCTCCTTCTCCAGCCCCTACCCCTCTGTGTCTGCCCACACTCCAATCCCTAGAACTTTGCCTCAGAAAAGGAAAGTGGGGGCCAGAAATTTGAAGTCTAGCAGCCTCAGATACATCTGGATAAGAGGTGCTGACTGCCAAGGGGCGAGTGCGCTCGCCATCCATCCCTGTCTGTGACTGAAGTCCCCCCCTTCTCTCTCTTGCCTCTGAGTGAGTACACTAAGGTAAATCAGAGTATTCAGAGCACCCCTTACATCAGAGTTCCCCTTTACACCAGAAGCCACAGTGTTACCCCTCACATGAGAGTCCTCTCCGTGCATCAGAGTTCTCAGTGCCCCCCCCCCCCTTAAATCAGGGTTTCCAGAGCATCCCTTATGTTAGAGACCCCAGAGTTCTCCCTTACATCAGAGTCTGCAGAGTCCCCCCTTACAGTGTAAGGGAACTCTGTGAGTTCAGATGTAAAAGGGGAACTCTGTGGATTCAGATGTAAAAGGGGAACTCTGTGGATTCAGATGTAAAAGGGGAACTCTGTGGACTCTGATGTAAAAAGGGACTATTGTTATTAACTTCATATGAATAGAAATGTTATTTAGTTGCAAAATATATGTATAGTTTATACCATATATACTCAAGTATAAGCCGAGATTTTCAGCCCTTTTTTTAGGGCTGAAAGTGCCCCCCTCGGCTTATACTCGAGTCACCACCGTCTGCCTACATGATCAGCGTGTCATGCAGACAGACGGCGGCCATTGCAGTGTTCAAAAGCCGCGCCTACTCCTCCTCCTCATCTGTGATAGGAGGAACACTAATTTTCCCAGCACTGAGTCAGTGTTCCGCCTCTCACAGACGTCCTGTCATTCTCATCTCATGGACGAGGATAAGAGGATGTCCATGATAGGCGGAACAATGAACACTGACTGCTGGGAAAACAGAGTGTTCCTCCTATCACGGACGAGGACGAGGAGGAGGTGCGGCTTTTGTACATTGGAATGGCCGCCGTCTGTTTTTCTTTACACGCTGATCGGCACAGGAAAAATGCAATGGGGGACACATGATGCAGATCGCACAGGGAGGCATATAACGATCGGCACATGAAGACTGCAATGGTGGACACAGGATGCAGATCGCACAGGGAGGCATACAGAGGATGCAGATCGGCACAGGTAGGCTGCAATGGACACAGGGGGGTATGTACAGGACACAGGGGGGTATGTACAGGACACAGGGGGGTATGCAGCTGCAGATGGGCATTGTTGACCCTCTTTTCCACTTACAGTAGCTGCTGCATTTCTCACCCTCGGCTTATACACGAGTCAATATGTTTTCTCCGTTTTTTTGTGGTAAATTAGGGGCCTCGGCTTATATTCGGGTCGACCTATACTCGAGTATACACGGTACCATAAAAAAGATTGCTGTGCGCCGCTAAAGTGTTTGGGTTTGACTTGAAGAAAAGGTGGCAACCCTACAGGGAACTAGTATTTTTAGAAGGAGGTTAGCAATGGCAGCCTCTGATTCCACTGAAAACTACTGTATACAGTATTTATTAGAACTTTCCATGGTTCCCAAATGTCCACTTAGAACTGTAGACTGTGTTCAAACTGTACAAAGAACTTTACACTGATAAATAGGCTTGTTTCTATTCCTGTTCTCACAAAGCCCAGGGTTTTATAAGTCTCTGTAGCACCTGCAATGCCTCTAAGTTTGCTTTAACATTCCACTTTTACCTGTAATATAAAATAAAGCTCTTTTAAACTTGTACATTTGTATTGGCAACTTCAAACTCAGAAAACCTGCAGTTTGCACGGTTGCTGCAGCTTAAATGAAAGATAGACGGTTTGATACTGCAAATCAATACGTTCTTTCCTAGAACAAGCCCAGTGGGATATAGTTCATGGTCTAACTAACACCTTTGTTCCTAAATATTGCTGTTATTTAAAAAAATAGGCTGAAATGTCAATTATTTCCCATTGGGTTTCCAATACTATTTTTTACAGCTACTGTTCTGCAAAATCCCCAGGGTGAAAGAATTTACTAGCAGCTCTTTCTGAGCCGTCTGTCCCAGTCACTGAAAAGCTCAGCAAATCATTTTAATGCAGTCACAATATTATTACAGTTCGCTAAAACGCATTCTGATATGTAATTTCATCAAAAGTAAAGATTAGTGATGTTGTATGGAAACATATCTTCTATACTTAAATTTTAATGGAGCTCGCTGTCGTGTATGTTCAGTGTCTACTCATTTTGAATTATTATTGTACTGTTGACCTGAGACCAATTGCAAAAATTGGTCTACGATAAAACGGGGTTGGAAGGAATCAGCTGGAAGGTAGCAATTAATATAACTTACAAAGCACGATCATAATCACCATTTCAGTCAATTATACTATTCAACTGGGTCGGTACCGTACTTATCTGCATATAACAAGCACAAGTGTATAACACGCACCTTCATTTTAGGAGGGAAGTTTCAGGAAAAAAACTAAAATTTTAAATTAAAGAACTTTGGAGCAAAATAAGGGTCAGTTCCCATCAATGCAGCCTCACTATTGCCCATCTGCAGCCTCACAATTGCCATCAATGCAGCCTGATCAATGCCCATCAATGCAGCCTCACTATTGCCCATCTGCAGCCTGATCAATGCCATCAATGCAGCCTCAGTATTGCCCATCTGCAGCCTGATCAATGCCCACCTGCAGCCTCACCATTGCCATCATTGCAGCCTGATCAATGCCCACCTGCAGCCTCACCATTGCCATCAATGCAGCCTGATCAGTGTCCACCTGCAGCCTCACCTCAGATTATTGATGCCTCGGAGGGGACAGGGAGGGGGGCGGGGCGAGCTCCATCAAATTACATACATCGAGAATCTCCTGTTTACTCGGCGGCCTCTTTAATACAAAGTCCGCCTCCTGGACCGGCTTCTATGATTGACAGAACACTGGTCCAGTGCCGGCCCAGGAGATGGGACTTCCTATTACAGAGGCCGCTGAGTAAACAGGATATTCTCGCTGTATGTAATCTGATGGCGCTCGTCCCGCCCCCCTCCCGGTTCCCTCCTAGGCAGCCCAAATTGCAGTATCGGCGCACACACTATTTGCACCCGATTTTCAGGGTGAAAAGGTGCGTGTTATACGCCAATAAATACAGTAGTTCAAATCCACAAAATTGATAATGCATATCTCTTCACTACAGCTTTGTCTTCTTTCACACTGCTGGTAATGCTTACCACCCTCTGAAGAGTGATCCATGGTGGATCATTTTTCAGAATGTGGTATAGTAGAGGTCAGCAGGCTTTCAGGAGGCAATCCTGCCACCTCCTGAACGTCTGCTTTTTTTATTTTAACCCCATAGGGGTATTTTTTAGTAAAGAAATCAAACTGCAGCCATGAGCAGAACGTTTAGCCCATGTTTACGGTGCACTCATAATGTCTTCTGTGATGTGATCATTCTTCAATAAAGAATTGGATGTAATTGACGATCCGTGGTGTGCTGGCAAATATGTACATAGGATCTGTCGGCTGATCCCCACTGAGCAGGCAGGTGGATGGTCTGTGTCCACTCCGCTTATGCAGAGCGAATACAGCAGTGGCCGCTGGTGCTCAAAATTTTTGGAGGAGTGCAAACAAACTGAAAAAAAACCTCCATCAATTGCAGCCTCACTGTACCAATAAATGCAGCCACTGTGCCCAACAATTGCCGCCACTGTGCCGTCAAACGTAGCTACTGTGCCGTCAAACGCAGCCACTGTGCCATCAAATGCTGCCACTGTGCCAATCAAATGCAGCCACTGTGCCCATCAAACGCAGCCACTGTGCCCATCAAACGCAGCCACTGTGCCCATCAAATGCAGCCACTGTGCCCATCAACCACTCCCACTGTGCCATAAAATGCTCCCACTGTGCCCATCAAATGCTCCCACTGTGCCCATCAAATGCTCCCACTGTGCCATCAAATACTCCCACTGTGCCATCAAATGCTCCCACTGTGCCATCAAATGCTCCCACTGTGCCCATCAACTGCTGACACTGTGTCCCCCCGCCTGCCCGGCAATTACCCTGTCTTGTAGGGCAGCGGATAACAGCGGTGAACCATTTCCTCCATGTCCTCGATGTCTTCTCCCGTCTGCTCCTCCTGTCCTCTCCTATGATTGGACACCTGATAGGTGTCCAATCACCACGCCTGTCGTTTCAGCCAATCAGGTGACAGGTAACAGACCCGAGCACCTGATTGGCAGAGAGGCGGTTCAGTGTTAGAAAAGCGAATATTCATTCGCTTTTCTATCACAGCTGAGTGAACTGCGAGCGCCAAGCATGGCACTCGCTGTTTACCTTTTTGACGCCTATTAGAGCCTATGGATCTAATCAGGTGCTTCAAAAAAAAATACCCCCGCCGCTGTAATTCAGGCACCTGAAAAAGGGGTCGGGCACCTGAATAGGGGGTGGCGGTGGGCATAGATAGATTCATGCATTGCATGAATCTATCTATTGGTGATAGAGGGGTGGCTGGAGACAGGGGGGGTGCCTGTGCGCCCTTATGGACGCACCGCCACTGGAATACAGACTTAGCCTGCTCTCCTCTATGGGCGGTAACCAATTTAGTCCTCATCTCAGCTTTTAATGATGAGTCATCAGCAAACTTAAAGGGGTCTATTTATGTGAATGTTTTAGCATGCACACAAAAGTCACAAATAATCTCCATATTGTTTGTGATATGTTTGAAATGTCAGTTCCTAATTGTTTCGCATTCCCAGGGCAAACATAACATTCTCTAACATTCATTCCTAAGAGAAAATAGACTTAAAGTGGAACTAAACCCAACAATTTAACTGTTCCCCAAAACAGTTAGGGGGTTAGGGGTACACAAGAGTGGACTTTCCCGCTCCCAAAAGTCCGGCAGACTAAGTTTTAAGTTTAGACTTAAAATTGTCCGCTGGGCTCGGAAGTCCGGCGGACAATCCCGCCGTTGAAATGAACGGACTTGCCTCACACACGGAGGAAAGTCCGTTATTTAGAATGTGATTCCAGGTAGACGGGACTAGCGAAGGCAGTGAATGCCGCCGCGCTAGCCCCGTCACCTGGTATGGATTTAAAGGGGATCCCTACGCCGAGGGGGTCCCCCCCAAATCCATATCAGACCCTTATCCGAGCATGCAGCCCGGCCGGTCAGGAAAGGGGGTGGGGACGAGCAAACGCCCCCCCCTCCTGAGCCGTACCAGGCCGCGTGCCCTCAACATGGGGGGTGCCCTGGGGGGGAGGGGGGGGGGGGGCCCACCCCAAAGCACCTTGTCCCCATAAAAATATATATAAGGGGGAACGAGAGAGGCCACAAGCCTCAGGGATTTTTTGTTAATGGTATCTGGGTCTTAATAAGGTACACAATAAGAGTGAAGAGGTCGATGAGGTCCATGTTGATGAGGACAAGGGCCTCTTCCCGACAACCCTGGCCGTTGGTTGTCGGGGTCTGTGGGCGGGGGGCTTATCGGAATCCGGTAGCCCCCTTTAATAAGGGGGCCCCCCAGATACCGGCCCCCCCACCCTATGTGAATGAGTATGGGGTAAGATGTACCACTACCCATTCACCTAAGGAAAAAAGTGTAAACAAAAAAAACGACACAATTTTTTAAAATATTTTATTGCACAGCTCCGGGGGTCTTCTTCCGTCTTGGGGGTCTTCTCGCCAGACTCCGCTATCTTCTGCTCTTTTACTAGCTCTTTCACTAGCGGAGGAGCCCGGCTTTCTTCTTCGTCGCCGCCATCGTCTGGGGGTCTTGTTCTGACTTCGGGGGTCTTCGGGGTCTCTTCTGTTCTTGCCGGTGGCCGGGGCTTCTGTTGCCGTTGTCGCTGTCGCTGCCACTGTCGCCTTCTGCTTCTTGTTCTTCTTTCTTCATCCGATGTTGACACGACGCTCTCTCTGGCCGTAATGGCAGAGACACGCTGTGATGTGACTTATATAAGGACAAGGGGCGGGTCACATGCTCATGTCACATGGTGACCCCGCCCCCTTATGTGCACGCAGCCCTTTACCTGCCGGGCTGCGTGCACGCATAAGGGTCTAAGATGGATTTGGACTTTTTTCCGCGTAGGGATTCCCCTTTAAATCCATACCAGGTGACGGGGCTAGCGCGGCGGCATTCATGCCTTCGCTAGTCCCGTCTACCTGGAGTCACGCTCTAAATGAACGGACTTTCCTCCGTGTGTGGGGCAAGTCCATTCATTTCAAAAGTCCCGCGGACTTTCGCCAAAACTCCGGCGGATTGTCCACCGGAAAAGTCCGGGCATGTGTGGGCAAGTCCACACGTTCGGAAGTTCCGGCGGACCTCCGCTGGAAAGTCTGGTAGTTTGTCCGCTGGACTAGGTCCGAGCATGTGTAGGCCGCACTACATTCATGCCATGAATATGTCACAGTTTGTGGTCTCATAACTGACCACACGTGCACCATGACAAATGCTGATCAAACAGAAGCTTCCTAGGCTGTAAAGGATAGGAGGGGTTAGTTCCACTTAAGAACATTGGACCAAAATTTAACCAAAAAAGAAAAGAATATGAGGGAGACCTCTGCTATGTGTATGGACATTGCTGTGCTCACCTCTGACATTGTTTGGTTTTCTAGCTTTGCTGTAGATGCGATCGTCAGCTTTTGTGATGGGGGAAGAGATTGGGTGCAGTTCTGCTGGGGGGGGGGCAGTCCCTGTTTCTAGGAGGATGAGGACTGTCATTGGCCACTGCTAAAGCCAATCAGTCCTTCTAGCCCAGTCCACCATCTGGAGGACGGTGACTTGCTTGGTTGCCACTACCAATCTCAGAAAGGAGAGAGGAGGTTTGGTTTGGTCAACTGGTTTGCACTAACTGGGAAGGTTAGAAATATGTGTGCCGCATCCAATAATAATAGAAGAAAAAAATAGGTTTTGCCCTTGGTTTGTGGACTTTTGGGGCACTACCAATCCTTCCCAAAGTAACACGATATATAGAGTAACAACAAAGTTTATTTTAAACAAGTTATATACAGAATTGATTGAAATAGATCATTTTAACAAAATTGAAAGAATAAAAAATGCATCAATATATTATGTGACATCAGATCCGACGCGTTTCGGAGTTTATAGAAAGGTGTCCTCCTTCTTCAGGGGTCACAGTGTCAGATGTACAGCTTAGTTAGTCTTATATTTAGAACTAAGCTCTACATCTGACACTGTGACCCCTGAAGAAGGAGGACACCTTTCTATAAACTCCGAAACGCGTCGGGTCTGATGTCACATAATATATTGATGCATTTTTTATTCTTTCAATTTTGTTAAAATGATCTATTTCAATCAATTCTGTATATAACTTGTGTAAAATAAACTTTGTTGTTACTCTATATATCGTGTTACTTTGGGAAAGATTGGTAGTGCCTCAAAAGTCCACAAACCAAAGGGAAAACCTCTTTTTTTCTTCAATCTCAGAAAGAAGGGATTTTACTGTGATTGAGAAAACCACAATCAGTTGACAGTTTGTGGAATTACTGTTGAGCTTCTGGGAACTTTGTTGAAAATATTCCTGAACCTTTGCGTCACTTACTACTGAACCCCGGCACTCTGTGTCCCTTTAAGGCAGAGCCAGTATTCAGTGCAATGAAAATCACACCAAACTTTTCCTGTGGCGCAGAGCGCCGCACTTTTTCTCAGCTGCGGGGGCCCAACTTATGATCCTGCATACAGGCCCACTGCTTTCAGAAAATGCCCCTGACCTGAGCTCATCATTGCGCATTTACTCCAGATGCTTGTATGTGACATCCCATACTCTTCTGTTCTTGCCGGTCTCTTCTGTTCTTGCCGGTGGCCGGGGCTTCTGTTGCCGTTGTCGCTATCGCTGCCACTGCCGCCTTCTGCTTCTGCTTCTTGTTCTTCTTTCTTCATCCGATGTTGACACAATGCTCTCTCTGGCCGTAATGGCAGAGACACGCTGTGATGTGACTTATATAAGGACAAGGGGCGGGTCACATGCTCATGTCACATGGTGACCCCGCCCCCTTATGTGCACGCAGCCCTTTACCTGCCGGGCTGCGTGCACGCATAAGGGTCTAAGATGGATTTGGACTTTTTTTCCGCGTAGGGATTCCCCTTTAAATCCATACCAGGTGACGGGGCTAGCGCGGCGGCATTCACTGCCTTCGCTAGTCCCGTCTACCTGGAGTCACGCTCTAAATGAACGGACTTTCCTCCGTGTGTGGGGCAAGTCCATTCATTTCAAAAGTCCCGCGGACTTTCGCCAAAACTCCGGCGGATTGTCCACCGGAAAAGTCCGGGCATGTGTGGGCAAGTCCACACGTTCGGAAGTTCCGGCGGACCTCCGCTGGAAAGTCTGGTAGTTTGTCCGCTGGACTAGGTCCGAGCGTGTGTAGGCCGCACTACATTCATGCCATGAATATGTCACAGTTTGTGGTCTCATAACTGACCACACGTGCACCATGACAAATGCTGATCAAACAGAAGCTTCCTAGGCTGTAAAGGATAGGAGGGGTTAGTTCCACTTTAAGAACATTGGACCAAAATTTAACCAAAAAAGAAAAGAATATGAGGGAGACCTCTGCTATGTGTATGGACATTGCTGTGCTCACCTCTGACATTGTTTGGTTTTCTAGCTTTGCTGTAGATGCGATCGTCAGCTTTTGTGATGGGGAAGAGATTGGGTGCAGTTCTGCTGGGGGGGGGCAATCCCTGTTTCTAGGAGGATGAGGACTGTCATTGGCCACTGCTAAAGCCAATCAGTCCTTCTAGCCCAGTCCACCATCTGGAGGACGGTGACTTGCTTGGTTGCCACTACCAATCTCAGAAAGAAGAGAGGAGGTTTGGTTTGGTCAACTGGTTTGCACTAACTGGGAAGGTTAGAAATATGTGTGCCGCATCCAATAATAATAGAAGAAAAAAATAGGTTTTGCCCTTGGTTTGTGGACTTTTGAGGCACTACCAATCCTTCCCAAAGTAACACGATATATAGAGTAACAACAAAGTTTATTTTAAACAAGTTATATACAGAATTGATTGAAATAGATCATTTTAACAAAATTGAAAGAATAAAAAAAATGCATCAATATATTATGTGACATCAGACCCGACGCGTTTCGGAGTTTATAGAAAGGTGTCCTCCGAAACGCGTCAGGTCTGATGTCACATAATATATTGATGCATTTTTTATTCTTTCAATTTTGTTAAAATGATCTATTTCAATCAATTCTGTATATAACTTGTGTAAAATAAACTTTGTTGTTACTCTATATATCGTGTTACTTTGGGAAAGATTGGTAGTGCCTCAAAAGTGCACAAACCAAAGGGAAAACCTCTTTTTTTCTTCAATCACAGAAAGAAGGGATTTTACTGTGATTGAGAAAACCACAATCAGTTGACAGTTTGTGGAATTACTGTTGAGCTTCTGGGAACTTTGTTGAAAATATTCCTGAACCTTTGCGTCACTTACTACTGAACCCCGGCACTCTGTGTCCCTTTAAGCCAGAGCCAGTATTCAGTGCAATGAAAATCACACCAAACTTTTCCTGTGGCGCAGAGCGCCACACTTTTTCTCAGCTGCGGGGGCCCAACTTATGATCCTGCATACAGGCCCACTGCTTTCAGAAAATGCCCCTGACCTAAGCTCATCATTGCGCATTCACTCCAGATGCTTGTATGTGACATACATCACATACATCCCATACATCACATACATCACATACAAGCACGTGGGCTGGATGCGAGAGGTGGATCAGCAGGATGAGTGTGCCAGGACAGGTAGATGTGTCTCATCTCTGCTTCCTTTCACCACTCTGCATATCACACATATCATAGATGAGAAGAGGGTACAGCAATGGAGCAGATGAGCAGGAGGGTACAGCGGTGGGGCAGATGTGCAGGGGGTACAGTGGTGGAAGAGATGAGAAGGGGGTTACAGTGTTGGACCAGATTAGCAGGGGGGTTCAGGGTTGGACAAGATTAGCAGGGGGGTTCAGTTTTGGGCCAGATGAGCAGAAGGGTTCAGTGCTGGGCCAGATGAGAAGGGGTTTAGTGTTGGGGCAGAAAAGCAGGGGGGTAGAGCAGTGGGGCAGATGTGAAAGGAGGTGTATTGTGGGGCAGATGAGCAGGGGGTTACAGTGGTGGGGCAGGAGTGCGGGGGGGGGGGGCGGGGGGGGGGGCAGAGATTGGGCAGAAGATCAGGGGGGGGGGTACAGAGGTGAGACAGATGTGCAGGAGGTACATTGGTGGGGCAGATGAGAAAGCGGGTTACAGTGGGGGAGCAGATGGGTTCAGTGTTAGGACAGATGACAAGGTGATTCAGTAAAGAGACAGAAGAGCATGGGGATACAGCGGTGGAGCAGATGTACAGTGGTGGGGCAGATGAGAAAAGCGGGTACATTGATGGGGTAGATGAGCAAGGGGGTTACAGTGGTGGGGCAGATCTGCAGGAAGTACAGTGGTGGGAGGGGTGAGAAGGGGGTTCAGCGGTGGGACAGAAAAGCAGGGGGTACAGTGATGGGGCAGATGAGCAAGGGGGTTACAGTGGTGGGACAGATGAGCAGGGGGGGTTCAGTGTTGGGCCAGATGAGAAGGGGGTTACAGTGGTGAGAACGATGAGCGGGGGGGGTTCAGTGTTGGGGCAGTAGAGAAAGGAGGTTCATTGGTGGGACAGGTGAGCAGGGGTTAACGGTGGAGCAGAGGAGCAGGGGGGTACAGAGGTGGGGTAGATGTGCAGAGGGGCGCAGAGGAGTGCAGAGGAGAAAGGAGGTACATTGGTGGAACACATGAGCAGGGGGTTACAGTGGTGGGGCAGAAGAGCAGGGGGAACAGTGGGGGACAGATGTGCAGGAGGTACAGTGGTGGGGGCAGATGAGAAAGGGGGTTACAGTGGTGGGGCAGATGAACAGATAAGTTTAGTTTTAGGACAGGATGGTTCAGTGGTGAGAGAGAAGAGAATGGGGGTACGGTGTTGGAGCAGATGTGCTGGGAGGTACAGTGGTGGGGCAGATGAGAAAGGGGGAACATTGGTGGGGCAGATGAGCAGGGGGTTACAGTGGTGGGACAGAAGAGCAGGGGGTACAGTGGTGGGGCAGAAGAGCAGGGGGGTACAGTGGTGGGACAGATGATCAGGGGGGGTACAGTGGTGGGGCAGATGTGCAGGGGGTTACAGTGGTGGGGCAGATGTGCAGGGTTTTACAGTGGTGGGGCATATGAGAAAGTAGGTACATTGGTGGGGCAGATGAGAAAGTGGGTACATTGGGGGGTACATTGGTGGGGCAGATGAGCAGGGGGGGTACAGTGGTGGGGCAGATGAGCAGGGGGGTACAGTGGTGGGGCAGATGAGCAGGGGGGTACAGTGGTGGGGCAGATGTACAGGGGCTTACAGTGGTGGGGCAGATGAGCAGGGGGGTTACAGTGGTGGGGCAGATGAGCAGGGGGTACAGTGGTGGGGCAGATGTGCAGGGGGGTACAGTGGTGGGGCAGATGAGCAGGGGGGTACAGTGGTGGGGCAGATGAGCAGGGGGGTACAGTGGTGGGGCAGATGTACAGGGGCTTACAGTGGTGGGGCAGATGAGCAGGGGGGTACAGTGGTGGGGCAGATGAGCAGGGGGGGTACAGTGGTGGGGCAGATGTACAGGGGCTTACAGTGGTGGGGCAGATGAGACAGGGGGGTACAGTGGTGGGGCAGATGAGCAGGGGGTACAGTGGTGGGGCAGATGAGCAGGGGGTACAGTGGTGGGGCAGATGTACAGGGGCTTACAGTGGTGGGGCAGATGAGCAGGGGGGTACAGTGGTGGGGCAGATGAGCAGGGGGGGTACAGTGGTGGGGCAGATGAGCAGGGGGTACAGTGGTGGGGCAGATGTACAGGGGCTTACAGTGGTGGGGCAGATGTACAGGGGCTTACAGTGGTGGGGCAGATGAGCAGGGGGGTACAGTGGTGGGGCAGATGAGCAGGGGGGTACAGTGGTGGGGCAGATGAGCAGGGGGGGATACAGTGGTGGGGCAGATGAGCAGGGGGGTACAG
The DNA here is from genome assembly GCA_028564925.1 of Lithobates sylvaticus. Lineage (NCBI taxonomy): Eukaryota > Metazoa > Chordata > Amphibia > Anura > Ranidae > Lithobates > Lithobates sylvaticus. The sequence continues at coordinate 661,483,459 of CM053026.1, read as the reverse complement.
TGGTGGGGCAGATGAGCAGGGGGATACAGTGGTGGGGCAGATGAGCAGGGGGATACAGTGGTGGGGCAGATGAACAGGGAAGACAGTGATCTGAGGTGTGAAGGTGCAGCATTTACTTTATAAAAAATCCTTTTAGTGATTGAGAGTGTGAAGTTGACATTTTTGTTATAAAATCGACACATTCCATTTCTTTGAAACATTTTTCGGCACACTGTGCTCAAAAGGTTTCCTACCCCTGCCATTAGCCATAGAAGATCTGTAAAATGTTTCAGTCCTGTAAACTTGTCAAACAATGAGCTTTCCTCTCTACATCATTGTATCAATTCTGTATAGCAGTTCACCCTCTGCAGTAGCTGATTCATTACACTTAAAGTGGATGTAAACCCACTCTCATCATTTCTAAATTACTTCCATAGTGCTGATCTATAAGGATATACAGTATCTCACAAAAGTGAGTACACCCCTCACATTTCTGTAAATATTTTATTCTATCTTTTCATGTGACAACACTGAAGAAATGACACTTTGCTACAATGTAAAGTAGTGAGTGTACAGCTTGTATAACAGTGTAAATTTGCCGTCCCCTCAAAATAACTCAACACACAGCCAATAATGTCTAAACCGCTAGCAACAAAAGTGAGTATACCCCTAAGTAATAATGTCCAAACTGGACCCAATTAGCCATTTTCCCTCCCCGGTGTCATGTGACTCGTTGGTGTTACAAGGTCTCAGGTGTGAATGGGGAGCAGGTGTGTTAAATTTGGTGTTATCGCTCTCACTCTCTCATACTGGTCACTGGAAGTTCAACATGGCACCTCATGGCAAAGAACTCTCTGAGGATCTGAAAAAAATAATTATTGCTCTACTTAAATGAATGAATGAATGAATGACTTGTATAGCGCAACCTATGCGAACTGAATCGCCTCAGGGCGCTTTTTGCCACTAGTGTCCATCTGTGGTATAGTGCGGTCCTTGCCCTGTGGGGTCCTGACACGCTTACAAACACATACACATACAACATACACATATTTGGCCAATTTTATCGACAGGATCTAATTAACCTACCAGCATGTCTTTAAAGATGGCCTAAGCTTTAAGAAGATTGCAAAGACCCTGAAACTGAGCTGCAGCACAGTGGCCAAGACCTTACAATGGTTTAACAGGACAGGTTCCACTCAGAACAGACCTTACCATGGTTGACCAAAGAAGTTGAGTGCACGTGCTCAGCGTCATATTCATAGGTTGTCTTTGGCAAATAGATGTATGAGTGCTGCCAGCATTTCTGCAGAGGTTGAATGGGTGGTAGGTCAGCCTGTCAGTGCTCAGACCATACGCCGCACACTGCATCAAATTGGTCTGCATGGCTGTTGTCCTTGAAGGAAGCCTCTTCTAAGGATGATGCACAAGAAAGTCCACAAACAGTTTGCTGAAGACAAGCAGACTAAGGACATGGATTACTGGAACCATGTCCTGTGGTCTGATGAGACCAAGATAAACTTATTTGGTTCAGATGGTGTCAAGCGTGTGTGGTGGCAACCAGGTGAGGAATACAAAGACAAGTGTGTTTTGCCTGCATGAGTGCTGCTGGTGTTCTGCCGAGAAAGTTCCCCTCGGCGGATAAGGACCCCCCTGTACTGCGCAGGCGCAGCGTTTGCGCAGTACGAAGCATAACGAAGTCGCCAGAAATAGCCAAAGCAGAAGACAGTTAATCAGCTGTACACGGCGCCTGTAACAGGGCCCCTCGCGGGCTCGCTACGCTCGCCATGCTACGCTCACCACGCTACGGCCACGGCTTCGCTACGCTCGGCACATTTTTATTCTAACTCTATGTCCACTTGGATGGTGGGGCTCGAACCTGGACATAGGTTAGAATGTAGTGCGCAGGCGCCGTGTACAGCTGACTGACTTTGGCTATTTTCGAGAACTCCATTGTGCTTCATTGTGCTTCATACTGCGCAAGCGCAGCGCCTGCGCAGTACAGGGGGGTCCTTATCTGCCAGGGGAACTTTCTCGGCAAGACACCAGCACTGGGGAGCTACAGTTCATTGAGGGAACCATGAATGCCAACATGTACTGTGACATACTGAAGCAGAGCATGATCCCCTCCCTTCGGAGACTGGGCCGCAGGGAAGTATTCCAACATGATAATGACCCAAAACACACCTCCAAGACGACCACTGCCTTGCTAAAAAAGCTGAGGGTAAAGGTGATGGACTGGCCAAGCATGTCTCCAGACCTAAACCCTATTGAACATTTGTGGGGAATCCTCAAATGGAATGTGGAGGAGCACAAGGTCTCTAACATCCACCAGCTCTGTAATGTCATCATGGAGGAGTGGAAGAGGACTCCGGTGGCAACCTGTGAAGCTCTGGTGAACTCCATGCCCAAGAGGGTTAAGGCAGTGCTGGAAATAATGGTGGTCACACAAATATTGACACTTTGGGTCTAATTTGTACATTTTCACTTTGGCAGTGTACTCACTTTTGTTGCCAGCGGTTTAGACATTAACCTCCCTGGCGGTATGATTATGTCAGATTTTTGCGTCTCAAATTGGTACAATTATTTTGCATAGAAATTTGGCGTTTTATATTGTAGGCCTGTAAATCTTAGCAATAACACACTTAAATCTGTCCAAACAAGAGTCTAATAGATATCCCGGGTATGATGAAGTTTGAAACACAAAATCGGAGCTCGGGGTTACCACTAATGGTGCTGAAATTTAACCCTGAGCCACACTATGGAAAACCGCCAGGGAGGTTAATGGCTGTGTGTTGAGTTATTTTGAGGGGACAGCAAATGTATACTGTTATACAAGCTGTACACTCACTACTTTACACTGTAACAAAGTGTAATTTCTTCAGTGTTGTCACATAAAAAGATATAATAAAATATTTACAAAAATGCGAGTGGTGTACTCAGTTTTGTAATATACTGTACATGCCTCCTGCATGTATCCTTACCTTTTAAATATCTCCCCTTTAGCTGTTTGAAGCTCTGCAGGAGTCTGTGGGCGGGTCTTTTCTCCAGGGCTTGGTGGGTGGATTTGTGATGTCAGTAGACTCCCCGCCCACCTCTTCACTCCCCTTGGCCAGGCATCAATATTTCTTACACTGAACTTCTGCTGGTCTCATGGATGATGCCCCATAATCACTAACATCCAGTCAAAACCCAGGAAAGTCACCACATGACTTCAGCATGCCCAATCATGCTAAGGTGTGGAGCAGCCAATCCTGGGAGAGCTGGAGAAGAAAGGAGGGGGGGATGTGAAGTACACAGAATGTCTCTCTCAGGCTAGTGCATGAGATAAGGAAATCACCTGTCACTCCCAGCAGGGGGGGGGGGGGAGAAACAGACACCTATTTCTCTGTGTGTCTGTTTTTATCTTACTGAAGAAAGATAAGAGGATTGCTCAGAGCTGGATTAACTCTTTGTGGCAAGACTGGGCACAGATGAAATTACATCCTCTGCTGTAACAGATATGAGTCTTAATTTAAAAAAAATGTAAATACTTATTTATTTACTTATCGTCGGCACCATCTAGTGGTCATAATGTAGTATTTTTCTGATTCGCTCTATTCTTACAAATGAAAGACAATAAAGCTGCAGAGAAAATAGCCTAATAACATTTGTTTTTCCCCCCTTTGCACACATCAAATGTACATGCATTTTCACAGTTCCGTCATATTATTGCCTTTTCTGGTCGCAATGGCACATAGAAAGCAATTGTTTCTATACCCTGTTCATGCCACATTACTGGTGTGAACAGTGGTGGCACTTTACTTTTATTCACAATGCAGGACAGAAGAGTTGGTTTATTTAAGGTATATAGGATGTTCACTGACTAAAGTGAATGTTTACTTTGCAAAGTGAATATTCACTTACTTTTGTGAACCATGTAAAACTATGTTCGATACCCATTAACGTGCAAGGGAAATAAAAAAAAAAAACAGAATTATTGCATGTGATTGGATGGTTGCAGTGTGCGCAGCTTTATTGTAAAACCTAAGCGCACATTCACTTTAATCATTGAACTCTGTCCCTTTAGTAAATCAATCCAATTGAATGACTCATTGAAAAATAATACATTCGATATGTGACTGAAATCGTATGTCAATAGTGGGAGACCTACTCTGGCCGGTGGCTAACCCAGTCTCTACTATTTATACAATAGAAAATATGGAAAAGCAAGAATGTAAATTGGGAAATAATCAAAAATGATGTGTGAAGTGTGAACAAGGTAACAATAATGTAAAATAGACATGTGCAATTCGTTTCGTTTTTTTTTTTCGTTTTTCGTTTTTTTTTTCGTTATTTTCGTTCGTTCGTTTTTTTCGTACGAATGAATGAATCATTCGAATCGTACGAATCCGAATAACGAATCGTAACGAATCGTTCGAATCGTACGAATCCGATTAACGAATCATTTGAATCGAACGAATCCGAAAAACAATGAAAATCCGAAAAAAAAAATTAGAAACAACGAATGTACTAATGAAGAAAATCCGAAAAAACGAAAACGAACGAAAAAATTCGTACATTCGTAATTTTTTTTTTTTGTTGAATTGCTAATTTTCCGTGTCCCTTACAATGGTTCTGCTAAACGTGCTTCGAATGGATTGAACAAAAAAAATTTGTACATTCGTAACTTTTTTTTCGATTCGCAATTTTTTTTTTTTTCGATTCGTAACTTTTTTTTTTAGATTCGTAACTTTTTTTTAGATTCGTAACTTTTTTTTCAATTCGTAACTTTTTTTTTTTTTTCGATTTGTAATTTTCCGTGTCTCTATTGAACCAAAAAATTCGTACATTCGTAACTTTTTTTTCGATTCGTAACTTTTTTTTTTTTTTCGATTCGTAACTTTTTTTTCGATTCGTAACTTTTTTTTTTTGTTTTTTTCGATTTGTAATTTTCCGTGTCTCTATTGAACCAAAAAATTTGTACATTCGTAACTTTTTTTTCGATTCGTAACTTTTTTTTTTTCGATTCGTAACTTTTTTTTTCGATTTGTAAATTATCAAAATGTAATAATAGCATACACATTATATCAAATTATGAATTATGCTCCGATTACGAATCTACGAATGTTACGAATGTACGAATAAATACGAATGCGTCCGAAAATTAAACTAACTAAAAAACTAATCAACGAAAAAATAACTCTTACGAATGTACGAATCGTTACGAATACGAACACCGACGACTTACGAATGTACGAATCGTTACGAATCCGAACAACGACGACTTACGAATGTACGAATCGTTACGAATCAATGGAAACGAAAAAAACGAAACGAAAAAAACCTAATTTTTTTCGGAAACGAAAAAAACGAAACGAAAATAAACGAATTTTTTTGTTGTGCACATGTCTAATGTAAAATTTAAATTTAAAGTAAACTATGCTTTTCGTAAAATTGTAATATGGGTTTTTTAGAAAGCTGCTGCAGATATGACTCTCACCAGTCAAGATGTTGCTGGACACAGGGCTGAGCCCTTATTGCTTTGTAGAAAAACAACAGCAACACAGAGAAAGGACATTACGTCATAGCCATATAGTTCCACTAGGAAGAACATTACATTCAGGAAGCTTAAATTACATCATACACTACCACCTAGTGGCAGAACTAACAATCAGAGTATAATATATGAACATGGTTGTTGTACATACTGTATGCCTGTATAAACAGCATGCTATCATGGTTTACTCCTCTAAGGAAATTAGTTCAGCCCACAAGGCATAATGGATGCTATCCTCATAAGCATATGAGCCCTCCTTAAAATTGAAACCAGCTCTATTGCTGTTGGGCACAGGGCAAGAAGGGGGTCTATTCTTCAAACCACTAGCCTGATGCTTCCAGGCACTGGGCTCTTCGTCAGAAATGGTTCATCAGGAGGTGGTATTGGAAATTTAGTCCTTTAGTCTAATGAGAACCTCCAGAGCCAAGAGCTGGTGACATCCTTCCGTATATAGAGTGGGTTGTAAGGCATAGTGGGTGTAATGTACGATAGATTCATGGGCGCCAGACACTTCTTGAATGCAAAGAGATTTTATTTCTCTTGAACAGAACTGTGGGAGAGAGGGTTTAGGGCCAGGACACCCTTAGGTAGTTGCAATGTTAATTGGCAGACTCTGAGACTTCTACAGGTAGACAGCCAGGCAGGGAAAGGCATCCTGCAAGACACATCTGCATGTGTAGGAGCGCTGTCTCCTATGGCAACAGTCTTAGAACAGTTTCTAACACAAGTTTTAACAAACTCCTTCACTTTCTCTGCAATCACTTCTTGTAGGTTTTCAGCCCACTGTGCTCCCCAGTCTCTCTCACTAGACTTGTTGATTTACTGCGCCAAATCCCTTGAGCTCTTCCAATCTTCACTTTAGTATCTTCCTCAAGCGTCACTGCTGCTTCTCTACTGGGTCGATGGGTCCCTAGCATGGCACTCTAGATACTTCTCAAGCTTCACCCCACTGGCCTGCTCAGTCCCTGGCTTGACACACAAGGCTGCTCTGCAAGCGTCACCTCCGCTGGCTGGGTCCCTGGCTTGACACCTGCTGAAGTTTCCCAATTCTTCACCATCCCTGGTTGGTGAGAATACTGCTTCGGCACTTGCTTCAGCTACTTTCTGTGGTCTCTGGTAACATGATGGTCGATCCCTCAGTGGCGACAGCTTCCCCCTCTTCCTCCGACAAAGACAGGTTCTCCGGCCGGCAGAACTGTCACTTCTGGTCGGACTGCAAGCACCAATACCAACCCTACGCTGCTCTCTTGCTTCTGGATAGGCCCTCAGACAGCCTAGCAGCCAGATGAGCCCAGGATAGGTCCAAACTCCAGCCTAGCAGCTCGGGCAATACAACACATGTCCACCCAGACAGCCATCCAGGTGGCACAGAACACTGATCACCTGACTCCCCCCAAATATATAGGCTCTCCCAGCAGGCCAAGGGATTTAAGAAAAAACCTGCCCATTGGCTAAGATACCTCATATACTCCTAAACTGTCCTTGCTTTGCCTTGTCTTATCTAATGTCAACAGATACCCGGGCCCCTAGCAGCAGAAGAGAGAAGTGCAGCAATTCTAGATTTAGGGTCAAATCAATTGACCCCTAACAATGAGCCAAGGCAACTACACCTGGCAGGTAAATTTAGGAGCAACCCCGCCTAAACATCAGGGCGCTATATCTGTAAACGTACCTGCTCTCCATGAATACGCAGCCACGCTCTTGAGCAAGCATGGCGTTAATCTAAGTCCCTGCAAGACTTTACCCTCTACAAATCTGCCCTTCTAAAATACAACTCCTGCCTCCACACTGCTAAACAAGCCTACTACAACACTCTCATCAAAACCCTCTCATCCAAACCTCGTCAACTCTTTTCTACCCTTAATTCCTTACTTCACCCCCCACTGCCCCACCCACCAACTTGCTTACTGCTCAACAGATTGCCAACCATTTCAAAAGCAAAATCAACACAATTTGCAAGGAGATATCCAGCATTCAACTTTCTCCCCACCCAACACATCAGGTCCAACACGACACTCAATACTCTCCTCCTTCTGCCCAGTTACCACCGATGAAGTTGATAAACTCCTCTCCGTGGCCCACCTCACCACCTGTCCCCTGTCCCCTCACACTTACTGTAATCACCTTCCCACTCTATCCTAAACTTCCTAACCCACATCTTCAACCTCTCCCTCACCTTCCCCGCTCAAACATGCACTGGTTACCCCCATACTTAAAAAACCCTTACTAGACCCCACCTGTTTGAATAACTTAAGACCCATCTCCCTGCTCCCATTTGGATTATGTCATTTCCACTCCTGGTTTTGCGATGGACCCAGAGAAACTTTCAGCGGTCCTACAGTGGCTTTGCCAATTATTATTGGAAGTTTATTCGTAACTTCAAGCCCCTGACTGATATGACCAGAAAGGACAGTAACCCACAGAGTTGGTCTCCGGAGTCCATTAAGGCCTTTGAGAGTTTCAAGGCTGCCTTTGTTTCTGCTCCTGTGTTGGCACATCCTGATCCTAGGTTACCCTTTATCCTTGAGGTTGATGCTTCTGAGACTGGAGTTGGCGCCCTTCTGGCTACTTTTCAAGAAATTGTCACCTGTGGAGTGCAATTACGAGATTGGGGACAGAGAGTTGTTAGTGATCATTTTAGCCCTTAAGGAATGGAGGCATCTCCTCGAAGGTACCACTGGACCGATTCTCATTTAGACTGACCATAAGAATCTCACATTCTTGTCTGAGGCTAAACGCCTCTCTCCCAGAAGAGCGCAATGAGCTCTTTGCCCCATACGTATGCCCCAGTTGAAGTCCTTTGGGACGAAATGCGTCAAGATTGTCTTTCTGCTTCCCACAGTGCCCTTTTTATCTTGTGATCACAATTTTTTACCTATTGATGTATGCCGGTTTTTAGAAATAAAAAAACTACCTTTTTGGCCTACACTATATGGAGGCATTTTTTCTTTTTATAACCTTGTGCAGTCCAGTCTGGCCTTCCACGCCTGAATTACAGCCCTGGGGTTCTCTACATCTGAGGACCGGTTTGGCGGTTACCATACACCCCTTTGGAGTCGTGTCTGGAGGTACTGGGTTTTCTGGAGATCCATTGACTTGCCGATTCCGGCATCCCTGCCTTAATAATTCTCTGTCGCTGACATTCGAGTCCACCTGTTTCGGTAAGAGTATATATACTTTCCCTTTAATCAGTTGAAGATGTACCATCTTTGCTGCTCTCCATGCCGGACCATGTTTTCACATTTCCATTCTTTCTTTTTATTTTTGTATGATTGATTCATGTATCACTCATATGAATATAGATATATGTGTATATTTTAGCGCTACATAATTTACCGAACAGTATTAACAGAAAGTGGTTTCAGCAAATATGAGGCTATTGTTAAACTCTTGACACAAATGAATTAAAACATTATGGATATAGTCCATGGTAGTATAAAGAGCAGTAAGCAATAACCTGATCAAGTCCTATTGCTTCGGGTCAGAAAAGGGAAGGAGAATGACCAGTTTATTGACAAACTACTCCCTTTTGCCTCCTGATGCCACAACCCACGAAACACAGACATTTAACACTGTGCACAAAGTATATGACCTGGTCTCTAATAAAGTGTTCCTTGGTATAGGGGCCGGTCAAATACCCAATGTTCGTTTCTTCGTGGGGGAGGGGGGAGCAAAGGAATCCTCTTGATACAGGTGTCTTGTATCTTCAGCTAGCTCAAGTAAAGGGGCCCAATATATGGATATAACCTTTGGGTGATGACATCCAAACAGTGCAACTACGATTGTAGGTGTCTCCTTATAGGGCTGTAATGAGAAAGGCAAAATAAAGGTGTTTGCATGTAGTGTCTTTGGGTGTAAACAGGGTGGGCTTTCGCCCACTCACCAATCTGGGCGATACCAGGCTCAAAGGGATGACATGCAGTCCCTGCAGCAGGCTCCTGCAGATACTGTGCTCAAGGAACAGTACTTGACTGCACACTCCTCTGCGCCGCAGCTCAGCTGGATCTGTGATGCAAGTGATGAAGATGACCTCCCAGCTGTCACCAGACTGACCGGACACTGCCAATGACAGATGCGTCCACACTCCCCCACCAGAGGCTCTCCCTTGCTGCCTAGGCCGCAGCACCAGCTTTTTTCCCCCAACGTCCGGGTCAATGCTTCCATATGAAGGCTGTGGTCCCAAGAGATGACTCCTCCCCAACACAGGCTATATAACACCTCTCCCAGCATTCTGTCTTCTCCTTCCAGCTGGCTGGAACTTGTAGTCCACAACGATCAGTCTCCAGTATGAGTCTCAGCTCCCTGGACTAGATGTCCCAAATCCTCCGCTCCTCTGTGAGTCCTCACTCTGCATTCAGGATGTGACAAAACAGAGTCTGTGCTGAGCACTAGGGGAAACAGTCTCCCTGTGACAGCTGTTGCACAGTGTGCCCTGACACCCCTGGTAATTTAGCCAGCTCATGGCTACAGACCCTACCCTATGCAGTTGTGTCCCTTGCTAGATTTAGAGTGTGTTATCGGTAGACTGTAGCCAGCCTGAGCTGTTGTTTCCATTTTTAGGGCTCTGTGAGGCGTCCCTAAGACCAGAGGGGTTGATTGGTTCCACCTATTGCTAAAAGGAGTGGCAAGTGCCACCCTCCCCCTGATGCACACCCCACTGCCACTGAACTGCAGGCATAGCCAAATATGTTTCATAAACAGAAAAAAAAAACTGCATCTCATCCTCATGAAGAGAACAGCAAAGGATGGACAGTTTTGGTGTTTACCTCATAAATACTACCAACTCTGGGATGAATTCTTCCAGGTACCAGCAAATCATGCAAACTAATCCTGGCTACTAATTTTAATGGGACTACACAAGGAGAGATAACAGCAATAACTAATCTTTATTACAGGAAGCTCCTGCACAGAGGATGGCAAAGTGCATATGGCTCTGTGCTAATTGTGTAGTTGCATTAGGAAACATTACAGGAAAAAATGCTACCTCTCTCTCATATCTGTTTAGCAGCTTTTTCTAACCAATTAAGACCTAATAGAATAATAATAATACACACATCTTAATCTGCCACCAAATTAAAGCCCCATCTGTCCTGAGAAATATGTACACATAGCTCCCAACTGGAGCAATGTCCCTCTGTCCCCCTTTCCCCCTCATTTGTCCCTCATTTTGGTCTGATCTATATAGTTGTATATAAAATGCACTTTTTATCTTTCAAAAAGTGTTTCCCAGTGCTAAGCCTTTCATCCAACTTCTAAATTGCTGCATTAGTACATTTTTAAAGCCAAAAAGCCAATATAAAGGAATTGTAGTGGTGTAGTGGGGGAATCTATGATAGAAAATGACCTAGGGGTCCTAATAGATGATAGGCTCAGCCACAGCATGCAATGTCAAGCTGCTGCTAACAAAGCAAACAGAATATTGGCATGCATTAAAAAGGGGATCAACTCCAGAGATAAAGCGATAATTCTCCCACTCTACAAGACTCTGGTCTGGCTGCACCTAGAGTATGCTGTCCAGTTCTGGGCACCAGTCCTCAGGAAGGGTGTACTGGAAATGGAGCGAGTACAAACAAGGGCAACAAAGCTAATAAAGGGTCTGGAGGATAATAGTTATGAGGAAAGGTTGCGAGCACTGAACTTATTCTCTCTGAGAAGAGACGCTTGAGAGGGGATATGATTTCAATATACAAATACCATACTGGTGACTCCACAATAGGGATAAAACTTTTTCGCAGAAGGGAGTTTAACAAGACTTGTGGCCACTCATTAAAATTAGAAGAAAATAGGTTTAACTTTAAACTACGCTATCGGCTTCTTTACTGTAAGAGCGACAAGGATATGGAATTCCCTTCCACAGGTGGTGGTCTCAGGGGGGGGGGGGGGGGGGGATTGATAGTTTCAAGAAACTATTAGATAAGCACCTGAATGACAGAAACATACAGGGATACAGGGATGTAATACTGACATATAATCACACACATAGGTTGGACTTGATGGACTTGTGTCTTTTTTTCAACCTCACCTACTATGTAATTATGTAAAAAAAGTCCTTGTGGATTTATTTAACCTATTTTTTGGTTAATTCTCCTTTAAGGGGGTGTGGCGGGGGGGGGCGTGTCCTATGCCTACATACGTTTGTTAGTAGGTGTCCCTCATTCGCATTTAAAAATGTTGAGAGGTATGTGTACACTACATCAGGATACTCTTTAAACATTAAAAGCAAAAAACGTGACAGCCACACATCTCCAAAGGAGAAACGTGCATGAGCTTATTGGGAAAAATAGGCAAAAAGCTTTGGGACTGAAGTGGTTAAAAAAGATACATAATGGGAAAAAACGTGCATTTTGGTTGTAGACATGGTACAGTAAATGAACTCTGGAAAAATACACATTTTCATATCAACCACAAGATGTCACTCTTGATCCACTCATTTTAATTGTACATTTTATTCATATTGTAAAGCTGTTTTATTTATGTGCGAGTGTCACAAGACTAATAGTAAGAAATGCTGAAAAATATCATATATACTTGCAGCCTTAAGGAAAGATCATGTTCAAAGTTCATTTTTGTTGTATACAAATTGCAATCCCTGAAACGCTTCATTTTAAAACATTATTGAGCTGTGCGATGGCGTTGTATAAGGCATGTGTTGTTCTGCAGAAAAATGTTTGGCACTATTTTATTTCCTATTTGTAATCACGTCACTCCACAGCTGATCTGACAACATTTCTGCAGGCCACACAGCACCACTGCAAACTTAATAATGTTCCTTCTATGATTCAAAAAGCTTTATTGAACAAGTGGCAGAGATACTCAAACCTGTTCTTTCCTCCTGATACATTTTACCCCGCTCTGGGGGCTTAAAGCCCAACTCCAGGAAATGTTTTTTTTTTTTTTTTTCGAATTTACACTGCGAAGGGCTCGAGGCCCACTTTGTACCCTGCTCTTTGTGTTGTCTTTGGAACCCCTTTTAGTAACCATCCGGGCTAACCAAGAAGCTGAGGGTATAGAAGTAGCTGGACAGGAACATAAGGTATCTGCATTTGCAGATGACATGCTTTATGTATCTAATCCTAGACAGATGGTCCCTAATATTCTAGCTAAATTGAAAAGATACAGGGAACATTGGCAGCCTGTCCACATGGCCCTTTAAAAAAAAGTCTCTAAGTGCACTGTGTTCGGGCGCCGCAACACAGTGCACTATAGGAAGTGGCACATCTATGTAATCATGAGATTGCAGATGAGACGCTTCATTTGTGGGGGTTTGGAGCTGCTTTGTGGCGCAGTCCATCGCGCCGAACAGCTTCCGCCTGGCGCCCGTAGCGTAGTGTATCACTACGGCCGGGTGCTTCGTTCTCAGTGCGAGAGCAGACATCCCTTTCGGCAGGCTACAAAAAGATGGCCGCCGCCGTGAGGACTAATCCCCTTGTGTTCAGTGGAGAGGGGAGGCCCTCACACGCACAGAGATAGCCAGGAACTAGCTGCCGCTGAAGGTGACAGAGACAGACGCAGCATGAAGGAGGGCTGTGCTGCCAGGGACACATGTGAGGAGGACTCTGCTCTGCTGATGGGGACACATGTGAGGAGGACTCTGCTGCTGATGGGGACACATGTGAGGAGGACTCTGCTGCTGATGGGGACACTGATGTAAGGAGGGACTCCGCTGATGGGGACACAGATGTAAGGAGGGACTCTGCTGGGGGCACCTGATGTAAGAATGGACTCTCCTGGGGCCCCTGATGTAAGGAGGGACTCTGCTTTGGGCACCTGATGTAAGGAGGGTGTCTCCTGGGGGCACCTGATGTAAGGACAGACTCTTCTGGGGAACCTGATGTAAGAACGGACTCTGCTGGGGGCACCTGATTTAAGGACAGACTCCGCTGGGGGCACCTGATGTAAGGACGGACTCTGCTGGGGGCACCTGATCGCATCAGGTGGCAGGCGACATGGCAGTGACACACTCCCACTGAATCTGCATTATGGTGAGTTGAATGATTTCATTTTATATTACAATGTAATAATGGAAATAATGTGCTTCAATCATCCTGACACCATAACAACCATGGTGTCGGGTTGATTGAAGTGCTAACACCAGATGTTTGGAGTATCTTTATCTTCTGATTGTTAAACTTTCTGGAATACACATATTTCTATTGTTGTGTAGGATCTGGGCCTGCTGTTCCTCCATCTCTCTCTCTCTCCCTCTCCCCTCCCTCTCCCTCCATCCCTCATTCATCTCCGACGCTAAACACTCCCCCTTAGAGGCACACCCCATTTAAGTCACACCCACTATTTAACTAAACCACACCCACTTTTACCAAGTGGGATGGGTCAAAAAGGAAGGGCGGGGTCTGGCGCTGGTTTCTTTAGTGGCTCTAAAGGAACCAGCGTCCATTGGCTGGTGAAACGTGTCAGTAGTGACGTCAGCACGTCACAACGGGACGAGTACCGCTATGGAGCCATCCAGCTGATTGCATTAAAACTTTTCCTTGATGCCGACGGATACGAACGCAAGGCTGCCTTCTGTGGGAATCTCCCTTCTCAAACAGCTATTTGGCGATATGGAAATCGGCTTTCTGATGGAAGCATGCAGGGTTAGAGGAATGAGATAGGAGGACGGACGTGGGTCACAACAGAGTTGGTGAGAGTATCCAATATTTCTACCTGCATATGTTTGTACCTGGAAGGGCCCATCCGCTCCTAGTACTCCCCCTGAAATTAATTAACAGGCTAATTGTTAACTCTGCTTTTTAAGCCGGTTTGTATCCCATCAAGATGAAATGAAGCAAAATGAACTTTATTAATAATCAGCTGTCTTATGCTAAGCCAGGCTGTTTGACTACTACCTGGCAATAATTGTCTGGAATGTGATGTCAGTTATGACCCTGCTGGACTGATCTTTTTCTGATCCTACCATTGGTACTACTATTCAGTTACCCACTCACCCAGTATTCCCTGTGCATGGCCTATCAATACTGAACTAATTGCTCTCCTGGGAGGTTATTCCCCTGTGCATGATAGTAGAATTTCTACCACTCAGTATGCTTATGGTGATTGTGGTGTGCATGTGGGATGTGCATCCGCGGTTCCGTGTGTTTTTAGTATATGACAACATTGTTTTAATTGGTCTGTGTCAACCACTTATCTGGAAGACGTACTTGGTGACTACTCTAGGAAACTCTTTTGGATCAGAGGAGCAGACCTAAGGCCTAGGCTAAAGTCCTGAATCAGCCATATGGGAACAATGTAAGCCAGGAGGCTAAAGTATTGAGTGTGCAAGGTACAGTAATGGTGGAACCCCTCCTGCATGGGTACTGATGTCTCTGTGAACTTTTCCGTGCTTTTAAATAAAAATGGGCTACCAGGCCCTTAAAAATACAGTTTTGTACTGGCGTACTCACTGGAAAACACACCTACCATTTGAGTCTGATAACCCCAATCTTACAATACACACACTATATTGTCAAGAGTATTTGGACACTTGCCTTTATACGCACATGAACTTTAATGGCATCCCAGTCTTAGCCCGTAGGGATGAATTAGAGCAGAGACTACCAGCCAGGCCTTCTTGTCCAACATCAGTGCCTGACCTCACAAATGCGCTTCTGGATGAATGGTCAAACATTCTCATAAACACACTCCTAAACCTTGTGGACAGCCTTCCCAGAAGAGTTGAATCTGTTCATAGCTGTAAAGGGTGGCCAATGCATTATTGAACCCTACAGATTGGGACTGAGATTCCATTAAAGTTCATGTAAAGGCAGGCATCCAAATACTTTTGACAATATAGTGTGTGTGTATATATATATATATATATATATATATACATACAGTATTTCACAAAATTGAGTACGCCCCTCACATCTTTGTAAATATTTTATTATATCTTTTGATGTGACAACACTGAAGAAATTACATTTTGCTACAATGTAAAGTAGTGAGTGTACAGATTGTATAACAGTTTAAATTTGCTGTTCCCTCAAAATAACTCAACACACAGCAATTAATGTCAAAACCACTAGCAACAAATGTGAGTACACCCCTAAGTGAAAATGTCCAAATTGGACCCAAAGTGTCAACATTTTGTGTGGCCACTATTATTTTCCAGCACTGCCTTAACCCTCTTGGGCACGTAGTTCACCAGAGCTTCACAGGTTGCCACTGGAGTCCTCTTCCACTCTTCCATGATGACATCACAGAGCTGTGGATGTTAGAGACCTTGCCCTCCTCCACCTTCCATTTGAGGATGCCCCACAAGTTCTCAATAGGGTTTAGGTCTGGAGACATGCTTGGCCAGACCAGATCACATTTACCCTCAGCTTTTTTAGCAAGGCAGTGGTCGTCTTGGAGGTGTGTTTGGGGTCGTTATGTTGGAACATTGCCTTGTGGCCCAGTCTCTGAAGAGAGGGGATCATGCCCTGCTTCAGTATGTCACAGTACATGTTGGCATTCATGGTTCCCTCAATGAACTGTAGCTCATTGAGGGAACCTCTGGATATAACGCTGAGCATGTGCACTCAACTTCTTTGGTTGACCATGGCAAGGCTTGTTCTGAGTGGAACCTGTCCTGTTAAACCGCTGTATGGTCTTGGCCACCGTGCTGCAGCTCAGTTTCAGGGTCTTGGCAATCTTCTTATAGCCTAGGCCATCTTTATGCAGAGCAACAATTCTTTTTATCAGATCATCAGAGAGTTTTTTGCCATGAGGTGCCATGTTGAACTTCCATTGACCAGTATGGGGTTGTGAGAGCACTAACACCAAATGTAACACACCTGCTCCCCATTCACACCTGAGTCCTTGTAATACTAAGGAGTCACATGACAATCGGGGAGGGAAAATGGCTAATTGGGCCAATTTGGACGTTTTTACTTAGGGGTGTACTCACTTTTGTTGCCAGCAGTTTAAACATTAATGGCTGTGTGTTGAGTTATTTTGAGGGAACAGTAAATTTACACTGTTATACAAGCTGTACACTCACTACTTTACATTGTAACAAAGTGTAATTTCTTCAGTGTTGTCACATGAAAAGTTATAATAAAATATTTACAAAAATATGAGGGTTGTACTCACTTTTGTGAGATACAGTATATATATAAATTGAGAGAGACTTATTGTGAGAGAGAACAACAGATTAGCACAATAAAACTCACCCAATACAGCTGCTAGAAACATTGCCCAAAGCACCGGCAATATTAAATCCTAATTCCACTTTTTTTCCCACAATAGGCGGTAAACATATATTAGCCATGTATTATGTGTATCTATATTAACAATATGGTTTTAAATGAAAAGATATTGAAAAAGCCATCTTATAGGTGGATTGTTATGAATAAATATTCAGACACTGTACGCAAGCTATTCCCTACAACCTACAGTGCTAGTATGCAGTGTGGGAGGAAGGAAATGCAGAGATAAGATATGCTGACTATATTATTATATCTGGACAGAGGAGACATTAGATGGTAGCTCGTTAGACCATTTCTGTACCTTTGGGAAATTGGGACATTTTTTGCAATTATTTTCAGAAATCAGTTGTATTGGTGCAGAAAACGGTTAAAGTCTCTCTGAAAGAGATGTCCATGTAAACCAGAAATTGCATTGGGTATTTATAATAAATAATGTTAGCGACCTAACAGCCCACAGAAACAAAAAGATGGATTTGTCTTTTACAATTATAATTTAAAATATACAAACCTGTTTATATTACTTCAATAAAAGACCGCCTCTTCCACTGGACTGTTTGTTTGTATCTACTTACCTGCGTTAAGTGCAGCCGGACAGTCCTTGCCCTTGTCTCACTATAATTTGCGATACCTCAGTATGACCAGCAACCAGACAGATAACTCCTTCTGCGTGTTTGTTTTCATGTGTCTCCAGCATGGACTCAAAGACATCATAGTGAAGTTGAAGAACATTTCGGGATAACTATGAAGCAGGAAGAAGTAGCCCATTGACATCCTTTGAGATATTAATGGATGTACCCAGTAGTGACAACAGGATCTCCTCTGTCACCCTCATTTTTATTCCACACCAGCAGAAGAACATGGTCAATGAGAATTTCACCACTCATAGTAGTAAAGACAGATACAGAAACTGCAGAAGTAATCTAGCACACCTCACAGAATAAAATTACAGAAAAGGCATCTAAACAGAGCAAACATGCTGGGATTAAAAACAATGAATGATGCAAGCTAGGTACAGAACACAAAAACGCATGTAAGTGCAAACAAATGTAAATCAATGCCAAGTTTACATTAAATATTGATCAACTGCTCAGAGCCTGGTCTGAAGTTATTCAAAGGGGTTCACGTGAGGTCTTGGCATATTATTAAAGAACTTTGGTCCTTAACCACGATATGAGGTATGTGTAACATCACTATGGCAAAGGTTCATGAGTAATTGCGAGGTGAAACAGCAACCAGTCATTGGCGTGGTACCTGATGGGTGACAGGTTCTCCGGTAGCGAGGGGGTTGGTGCTTGGGCTCCCTCCCTAGCTGTCCATCTCAGTTGGTCACCGGGAGGGGACGGATAGCTTAATGGAGATTTATGCCTGGTCACTTGGTACGGAAAGAGAAGAGTTAAATAAGAGCATGCATGAGGTCCACGATGTGTGCTCGGTGCACGGGACCCCATTCTTTTACAGGGAGTGAGGTAACAGAGGTACGCTGGCTGGTGACTCAGCCTGTAGCTCTGAATGCAACACGTACATCAGAACAAGTGTGTAGGACATGGGATGAAGAAGCGTAAGGAGGAACTTGTCCTGGGTACATTTGGATCATCACTGAGTCCACTGAGACTTTTTACATGACCGTGGCTTCCACTTGGTCCCTGGGCATTGGTGAGCACAGTTTGCAAAGTTTAGTCACCCCTTTCAAACAAACAATGTCCCTACATTTTGCCCAGAAACAGCAAACTAAGATGTCAGATGATAGAGTAGGTGCCAAAATCTAATTGAGGAATTAATTAGACCCAATTGATGTCATGCAGAGACGCTTATTGGATCCACACCTTAAAAGTACAATGGCCTTGGCAGGCTCCAACACAACCTAAAAATTTACATGCTTTCTAGATGTAATATGAGTTGGATTAATTTTGCCAGTATATGTTTCTACTCTTTAGTTTAGGTGTTAATACCTTGTGCTTGGATTTATAGATCTGATGCAGCTTTATAACAGTTATTTATTAGTAACTTAGTTATTTGTAAGTTAGTAAGTTAGTTATTCGTTTATTTTTTTCAATATTTTGCTTTAGTGTTTATAGCTATCATCTCTTAGGTATTTTATACTTTGTACATTTATGGGAGTTTATGCATCGTAAATGTGTATTTGTATTCATTCCAGCCTTGTAAGAACCCAATCCCTTCTGCATTCCTTGCTTTTAGTTTTACTTTAATAGACAGAACTGGCCTAAATGATCCTTTTTTTTCCCCCGTTCTCTTAAAATTATATCAATTAGTAACCTTCTTTAGGCTGTGACTGGCTGGTAAATTTTATGTTAAAAAATGTGCATTCTTGGCAAAAGCTCAAGAGCTACTGGCTAACTGCCTGCCCCTGTGGTAAGCACTGGGCATGATTTGGGACTGTCATATGCCTTAGCTTTCCAGGTGATGTGTGAAGTTGCCAAGACCAGTGTTTCTCAACCCTGTCCTCAAGTACCCCCAACAGGCCATGTTTTGGGAATTTCTCTTAAATAAAATAGCTGTCCAAAATACAAAGCCATTGACTCTAAATGTAAAGCACCTGTGCAAGATAAAGGAAAACCTGCAAATATGGCCTATTTGGGGGTACTTGAGGACAGGGTTAAGAACTACTGGCCTAGACACTGGATCAATTTTGGTTGTCAATTTCAATTGTCATTGTCACCTGATAAAGGAGCTGAGCAAATTGCTCCGAAACATGACCAATGTGATTAATGAAAAGTAGCTTATGAGAATCATATGATATGTTGGTGAGCCACAATACCTTCTGTCACTTTGCAATGGTGCAATCTGTTGCCGATCACTGCAGCATCCAAACATTATTGGTACACCTAATCTTGCCTTAAAGCTGTGACCTAAGGGGAAGTCACCATGGCACCCTTTATTTATTGTGTATTGAAGCAAAGATAGTGCTGATGTCATTGTGCCAGCACTGCTCTCTGCATCAACAGAGGATCGCATTGGGCTAGAAAAGAGGCAAAGAGGAAGAAGATGCAGCGGGTCACATGGACCTTGTTTGACATGTGTGACATAATCACAATAAATAAAGTTATCAATATTCTGTAATAATTTGGAAGGTTACTTTTGTAAGGCAGGGTAACATACAACATGCGTATTGTGCGTGCCACTACAGCATCTTCTGGGTTTCCCTGAAATATGTGTGTGGTATCGAGAAGTGCATTTTTAATGACACCTTTCCACTCTATATGCTATATGAGCTATAAAGAGGAATGTAATGGATGAGGTAATATCTGAGCTAAACTTTGTGATGTGTAAGATAAGAATGCAATGCTGTGCTTGAGATGAAACACAATGCAGGAGAATGGAAAATGTGATCTCACCAAACTGATGATAAGACAGCATCAACTGAGGAGAATGGAAAGACAGATAGATGTAGACAAGGGAGTAAAAGCTGTCCTGTAACTGTTCTGTTTTAAATGCCACTTTATACATTGGCATACCTCCTTAGACCCATTCTGCCCAGATAGTATGGTCACCTGCTGACTTGGCCCCATCAACATGCAGCTTGACTCTTCAGTAAGACATGGGAGTTGAATCCAATAAAAATTTGGTTCCAACAATAGCAAGTATTTTGAAGTGTAAGAAAACAATGACTTTCCTGAGCAAGTGAGATTGGGAGTCCAGCGTGAGAGGATCTGACTGCTTTACTGGATTACAGGATTTTAGTAATGCGCTTATGTTGATATGTGATGTACAGTAAGTGCATAGTATGTTTTTTTAAATTAAAGGCACATGCCGATGGTTTCAATTAGGACCGAGATAAAACTTCTGAACGACAATAAAGGGCTATTCGATTTCAAATGCTTTTGGCCATTTAGAATTTAATCGTCTACAACATCTAGTAAGAGGCCTTCTTGTCTGTACTGCATGCTGGTGGAGGCACTGGTTCACCTCCTGGGAGTGTTGTATGGATTTTTAAGTCAGCATATAGATATTACTTATAAGAGGGTCTATATTAAGAACTACATTTTTCCCTTTGGAAACATTTGTCTCAATATATCTAGGGTTTTTCAGTGGACTTGGTACACAGTTTTCACTTTGGATATGCATGAATTTAATTTAAATATTTATTGAATGTTTTAGTTGATTTTTAAAATGTATTTAAATTTGCACTTTGTAGCACATGCATTGTATTAACTTAACACTACCGTAATGTTTAGGAATTTTTAATATGTGGTATCACAAATTGAGTTGTGGCAGCTTTAGTCTACATTTTTTTGTTTACCTCAGCGTGGAAGAGTATAATTTTCATTAAATAAAACTTAAATAAGTTATAGACTGTGCTTTGAGGTCTTTCTTATGCTATTATGTTAATACTATTACTATATATTACACATATACATGCATCTATTTTTCAGATAAATGAAAAATTACCCAATCATAAAATACCCTGAAGAAGGAATAACATGTTTTATCGATTTTCTGAAACATGTTGCGATGACTATATCAGCTATTAATCAACAATTGAACTCAATGTTTTGAGGTTATAGTTTGGATTGTTAGCTTTGGGTTACACACACTGTATGTTAAAAAATCTAACTCATTGAAATATATATATTTTTTTTTAAATTGAACTGTGATTACCTTCCATAAATGATGTCTTTTGTACATGAATAAAATTTGGCACTTTGGTGCATTTTATATTATATCTACTTTTTATTACTTTTTTCTTTGTTCTGCCCTTTAAAATCCAAGGGGGCGTCCCTCTCATGCACCCTGTTGCTGTTTTCTTTTATACATTTAATATAGGATGCTGGCAGACTAGCACAAACACTATTCTCATACCCCTATTTTTCCTATTTTTCCTAATTTTCATAATGTGTATTATAAAATGATTAATTTTACACAGATTCTTGGGAACCAACACTGTAATAATGGGGGCACAAAGGTAAAATTATAGGAAATAGCCCATTATAGGAAATTTAGAAATATATACTTTTTCACTTCTGCAGTTATACTAGCACTAGTCCTTGCAACATCTAACCTAAGGTTGATTCAGACAAGTTAACATATGGAGTTCTGCTCAATAATATATAAACCTTCCGAATCACAATGACCTATGCCTCTAGTGAATTCCACCAGCCTGTAGCAGAAATTATTCAGCTGCTCTAATTAATATTTTGTGAGCATGTGTCTACCCACAAGAAAATCCTTTTTATTACACATATGTGCAGGGTTTTGTCTATAAAAGAGTAATGAATATAACCATTAGACTGCAGCATACTAACAGCATATTTCAGACCATAAGATGCACCCAAGTATAAATTTTCTTTATCAACATTGGAAAAGCCTGGTATTATTATAATGACACTCGTGGGTCAGTGCATAGGGCTACAGGGTTAGAAGGGGGAACACCAAGCCTTAGAAATTAGAAATGATTATTACTTTTTTTTTTTGTTTTATTTCTCTCTTTTGCTCACCTGTGAACATTTACTTTTGCTCACCTGTGAACATTTGTGGCTAAAATTCAGCAAATAAACTATGGGTGTGTTGGGGGGAGCGGGTGCAGGAAATAATGCAAGATGTAAGGAAGCACTGTATAGTTCAAACCATCTGTTCTTTCTTGTTTGAGCCATACAGTTGCTTTTGCTTTAGCTTTGCTTTAGCAAAGTTGATGCTGATTTGCTAAAACCATTAAGAAGCTTCACTCAATAAGGAAGTTAGGCATTACATCAATTATCCATTTATGTGAAAAGCATACCTGTTTCTTTCTTCTGCACACCAATAAATTCAAAATTAACACAGCTTTGTGAGTGAAGATTCTCAACTACTTTAGCAAACCAACCACACTTTCCTGCATTTAAAGTTCTATTTTGTAAAACTATATAAATAAATGAATAAAATAATAAATGCACATTTTTTGCAGGTAAAAAATAGAAATTATTATTTATTTTCCCAAGGGTCTGCAGAGCATCTGTTGATTGTGGGTGCAATGTCAGGCTCCTGGAGACCCTCAGTACATCTATCTGCCCATACCTCCCATATGGGCAGACAGTTACTAATGAGCAGGAAAATGAACTATGATGGCACTCACCAGCGCCCATGTAGTTCATTGAAAACTAAAAGCCGTCTGCTGCATTGGAAGATGTCATTTGTAGTTAATTTATTCACAGAACTGAGTAAATAAATGATGCAGCTATGTAGGTGGAGCCCCGCACAGCTGTGCTGTTTTTTAATTATGACAGTGGAAAGGGGGATTGGATCCCCCACCTGCTGTCACAATGAGGAATCTGAGGTTTCGGAGCTGCTGCTTTACTTGTTATGGGTATAACATATAACATGTTGGTGCTTCTTGTGAGGTCCATTCTTCAGAAGTTGTCTTTAGAAAATATTTAACACTTTAAAAAAATCTAGGTCCTGAAAGGTAAGCCTAATGCGGCCTATACATTGAGCATTTCTTTTAGTTCAACCAGCGGGTTGACCAAAAAACAATGATTCCATTTTCCTATACACACATCCAAGGTGGATGGGGGAATGGTGGGTAGACTTCCTTATTGTCAGAATACAATCATCAGTGTTGCCAACAATAACCGGTAGCACTGATTATTTTGAAAAAAAACGACAGGCTGGTTGTACACAAGTAGATTAATAATAGGTATGTGCACGCCGGAAAACTTTGTTTCGTTTCATGACAACCCCCCTCCTGAACCTTACCAGGCCACATGCTTTCCACATTGGAGGTGATTTGGGAGAGAGTGGCAGGAAGGTGTTTATATACAGTGGTGTGAAAAAGTGTTTGCCCCCTTCCTCATTTCCTGTTCCTTTGCATGTTTGTCACACTTAAGTGTTTCGGAACATCAAACCAATTTAAACAATAGTCAAGGACAACACAAGTAAACACAAAATGCAATTTGTAAATTAAGGTGTTTATTATTAAAGGTGAAAAAAAATCCAAACCATCATGGCCCTGTGTGAAAAAGTGATTGCCCCCCTTGTTAAAACATACTATAACTGTGGTTGTCCACACCTGAGTTCAATTTCTCTAGCCACACCCAAGCCTGATTATTGCCACACCTGTTCACAATCAAGGCATCACTTAAATAGGAGCTGCTTGACACAGTAAGGTCCACCAGAAGATCCTTAAAAGCTACACATCATGCCGAGACCCAAAGAAATTCAGGAACAATTGAGAAAGAAAGTAATTGAGATCTATCAGTCTGGAAAGGGTTATAAAGCCATTTCCAAAGCTTTGGGAATCCAGCGAACCACAGTGAGAGCCATTGTCCACAAATGGCGAAGACATGGAACAGTGGTGAACCTTCCCAGGAGTGGCCGGCCGCCCAAAATTACCCCAAGAGCGCAGCGACGACTCATCCAAGAGGTCACAAAAGACCCCACAACAACGTCCAAGGAACTGCAGGCCTCACTTGCCTCAGTTAAGGTCAGCGTTCATGCCTCCACCATCAGGAAAAGACTGGGCAAAAATGGCCTGCATGGCAGAGTTCCAAGGAGAAAACCACTGCTGAGCAAAAAGAACATCAAAGTTCGTCTCAATTTCTCCACAACACATCTTGATGATCCCCAAGACTTTTGGGACAACATTCTGTGGACCGATGAGACAAAAGTGGAACTCTTTGGAAGGTGTGTGTCCAAGTATATCTGGCGTAGAAGGAACACTGCATTTCAGAAAAAGAACATTATACCAACAGTAAAATATGGTGGTGGTAGTGTGATGGTCTGGGGCTGTTTTGCTGCTTCAGGACCTGGAAGACTTGCCGTGATAAAAGGAACTATGAATTCTGCTGTCTACCAAGAGATCCTGAAGGAGAATGTCCGACCATCTGTTGGTGTACTCAAGCTGAATGAACTTGGGTTCTGCAGCAGGACAATGATTCTAAACACACCAGCAAGTCCACCACCGAATGGCTGAAGAAAAACAAAATGAAGACTTTGGAGTGGCCTAGCCAAAGTCCTGACCTGAATCCTATTGAGATGTTGTGGTATGACCTTAAAAAGGCCGTTCATGCTCGAAAACCCTCTAATGTAACTGAATTAGGACAATTCTGCAAAGATGAGTGGGCCAAAATTCCTCCAGGACGCTGTAAAAGCCTCATTGCACGTTATCGCAAACGCTTGGTTGCAGTTGTTGCTGCTAAGGGTGGCCCAACCAGTTATTAGGTTTAGGGGGCAATCACTTTTTCACACAGGGCCATGATGGTTTGGATTTTTTTTCACCTTTAATAATAAACACCTTCATTTACAAATTGCATTTTGTGTTTACTTGTGTTGTCCTTGACTATTGTGTAAATTGGTTTGATGTTCCGAAACACTTAAGTGTGACAAACATGCAAAGGAACAGGAAATGAGGAAGGGGCAAACACTTTTTCACACCACTGTACACCTTAAATTATTATTCTTGTTATTGAGTTTCATGATGGGTATAATCTTTTTGGAGGTATCATTACTTTCCCCCTGAAAAATAAGTAACTCCCTAGGGTTTGCCTTTGCTTCCCTAAATGCTTTCTTAAGTGACCTATTATTATAATCTCTATACAAAAATTGTTCTTTCAGTACATTTACTTGTGTTTCTGTACTGCCATTACGTCTGGCCCTTAGGTACTGACCTTTAGGTATTTATTTAATGAAATGTGGTGGGTGGGCACTCCTATAATGTAGGAGAGACTTGCCTGCTGTTTCTTTTCTGTTTCGTTTTATGTTTTTGATCATGTTTAAAAATATGTAAATCCAAGAATGTAAGACATTTCTTGTCTCATGATAATGTGAAAGTGAATTTGAATTCATTAGAGTTCAATAGTTCAATAAACATGAACAATAGATCACTCTGACCTGTTCAGAAAATAAGTATGTTGTCGATATACCTGTGCCACAAAAAAGATGTGGCTCAGGTAGACGACAAGACATCAGAGGAACAAATGTTTCGTTCCCACCCCCAGGTACAGAATTGCATACAACAGGGCACAAGTAGTCCTCATCACCACTCTCTGCACCTTGAAATAGTGTGAACCATTGAATCTAAACGTACTATGAGTCCAGATGAACAAAAGCATCTGTAGGATAAAGGCGTTGTAAGATGCCATCTCAACGCTTCTCTCCTGAAGAAATGATGCCACACCTGAAATGCCCTTTTTATGGGGTATAATCAATTATACCGCCTCAGCATCAATGTGGGTGATAATTGTGTCAACATGTACATACATATTGTCAAGTATGGTAAGTAAATGGTGTCTTTCAAATGCAATGGAGGACTCTCCGCATGAGGATGTAGGTAATCCTCAATTACACGACTCTCTTGATGCGTCAAAAAACCTACTCTGGAGATAATGGGTCTCCCCAGTGGGGTATGTAAATTCTTGTATGTCTTTGGGAGCGCATAAAACGTGGGTATGATAGAATGAAACACTTTGCAAAATCTTTAGTCTCCTTGAAGATGAGCCCATCCCCAAATGATCAGTCAACAATTCGAAAGAATTGTTTTTGAAAATCAAAAACTGCAACCATAGATATTTTACAATATCATTGATTATTCAACAGGATTTTTTGGCACATAGAAATATAACCCTCCTAAGTCATAATTATAATGTTTCCTCTTTTATCAAAGGGTTTAATAGTGATTTCCAATCCAGACTGTAATTTACGTAAAGCTTGCACTGGGCTTAGGTTAAGTTAGAATAATTTAATTAAGATGGCACTGAGTTTCTCTTGTCACTCTTTCAGTAAATCATTTCAAGTTAGAGTTGGAGGTTCCCAGCAAACTTCAAAAATAAATTTTTATAGTCTAAGATATTTACCGCTCCTACTCTAGGTTGAATGGCTCTGCCACCATTTCCAACATCTCATGTGGAATATCCCAGACTCCTCCCTCATTTTCTAACTGAATAAATATTTTCATAGCTCTATAATCCAGTCATTTAAGTTCCATAGAACAATCGGGTTTTGTAGGTGCCTCTTGAATCTACCGATAATTATATATTCTAACGAAAATATTTAAATCCTTCATGCATTCAAATACATCCAACCCAGGAGAAGAGCAAAAATTAAGGCCCAACTGGAGAACCTCCACCTCTTCCGTAGTGAAAGCAAGAGGTCAGATTGCTCACGTCAAATGTGCATGTAGGGTCTAGGTTGAGGGAACATGTATTGGTATAAATTGGCCTGTATGGACAATTTGGATGTGCCTGTGTTGTTTTTTTTTTTTTTATCCTGTTTTCCTCTTGTTGTGAAGTAAATGAGTCAGACAAATTTTTTTTTTTTATCTCTTGGATTTGGGGTGTTTAAAAAAAAAATCGGTACAGTGTGAGAGGAGAGGGGGAGGGATCGGTGGCAGCAGTGCTGTGGGCGGGATTTGGATACCCTGCGATACCCTGCGATACTCGGCGATACCCGGCGATACTCTACCATACCCGGCGATACTCTGCAATACCCGGCGATACTCTGCAATACCATACCCTGCCAATACCCGGCGATACTCTGCAAGACCCACCACCATGCATAGCACCTAAAGTGCCAATGGAGTGCTCCATATCAGGCGATGGAGGAGTTTTCCTCTTGTTGTGAAGTAAATGAGTTAGACAAATCACCACTTTAATGACAACTTTGTGAAATGTTTTTATTTAATTACTTAAGTTTCCAAAAAATTGTGACAAAAAATTACAACTTTAACCACTTAAGCCCCGGACCATTTTGCTGGCTAAAGACCAGAGCGCTTTTTGCGATTCGGCACTGCGTCGCTTTAACTGACAATTGCGTGGTCATGCGGCTTGGCTCCAAAACAAAATTGACGTCCTCTTTTCCCCACAAATAGAGCTTTCTTTTGGTGGTATTTGATCACCTCTGCGGGTTTTATTTTTTGCGCTATAAACAAAAAAAAGTGACAATTTTGAAAAAAAGCATTATTTTTAACTTTTTGCTAGAATAAATATCCCCAAAAAATATATAAAAAAATTTTTTTTTCCTCAGTTTAGGCCGATACGTATTCTTCGACATATTTTTGGTAAAAAAAATTGCAATAAGCGTTTATTGATTGGTTTTCACAAAAGTTATAGCGTCTACAAAATAGGGGATAGTTTTATGGCATTTTTATTAATAATTTTTTTTTTTACTAGTAATGGCAGTGATCATCGATTTTTATTGAGACTGCGACATTATGGCGGACACATCGGACAATTTTGACACATTTTTGGGACCCTTGGCATTAATATAGCGATCAATGCTGTAAAATTGCATTGATTACTGTAAAAATGTCACTGGCAGTGAAGGGGTTAGCCACTAGGGGCAGGGGAGGGGTTAAGTGTGTCCTGGGGAGTGATTCTAACTGTGGGGGGGGGGGGGTGGGCTAGCAGTGACACGACACTGATCGCTGCTCCAGATGACAGGGAGCAGAAGATCAGTGTCCTGTCACTAGGCAGAACGGGGAGATGCTTACATCGGCATCTCCCGTTCTTCAGCTCCGTGACACAATTGCGGACACCCGGCAGACATTGAATCCGCGGGTCCTGCGGGCACGGAGCTCGTGGCAGGCATGTGCGTGCACCGGGAAATTCAAAGTAACCTACGGGTACGTTACTTTGCCCAGCCGTGCCATTCTGAAGACGTATATCTACAGGAGCCGGTCGGCAATCGGTTAAAAAAATTACCATGCCTCTTAGTAAATACATTCCAAAAAGGTTTCATTTGGAGCCACATGAAATGCAGTTAGTACATCAGGACTGATCAATTTTCAATTGTATATATACCATCATTTGTGTACTCTATAAAATTCACATGGACTAAATAGTGTATACTGATTTGGATCATTGATTCCAATGAAATGTAGCAGAATACATTTTTGCCTAAATTTATGAAGAAAGATTTTTTTTTGCAAAGTTTTATATCAGAAACTAAGATGAACATTTTTTTTTCAAATTTTTTGTATTTTTTTTGGTTACATATCAAAAACACCCCAGAGGTGATTGAATACCATAAGAAAGCTTTATTTGTGTGAAGAAAATGATAAACGTTTCATATGGGTACAGTGTTGCATGAACGCGCAAGTGTCATTCAAAGTGCAACAGCACTGAAAGCTGGAAATTGGCCTGGGCAGGGAGGTTAAAGTGCCCTGTATTGCAGTGGTTAATGATAATGTGTGATATTATTAAGAAATATAAATACTTCTGTATTGTTGTAAAAATTTTACCCTCGGGTTATTGCAAAAAAATTAAGTTAACTCTGCCATGACCGGTCCCAAGCCCTGCTGCAAAAGGAGGACGGTTTTCAGCGGAGACAGCAAACCAGTCCTGTAAAAACCATGGCCACTGAAAACAGTGATGTACATGTATGTGACTGTGTGTCAAGTGGTTAATGATAATGTGTGATTTTAATAAGAAATACCCCCAGATTGTTGTAAAAATGTTACCCCTGGATTGTTGTAAACATTTTGAAGTTAACTCGGCCATGGCTAGTCCCAAGCCCGTGCTGTGAAAGGAGGAGGGTTGGGTGCTGGTTCAGCAAACCAGCCCTTTAAAAGCCATTTGTTATTATGGAAACACAAATTGTTTGGAGGTTCTAGCAAGAGGACGCAGCTACTCGTATATCCGCATACTGCAAAAGGAGGAGGGTTGGGTTCCGGGGATTCCATTACCTGCCATCCGATCCTAGGCTCTCCAGTGAGATGAAAGAGCAACGGAGAGTGGCAGAAGGGGGGACAACCCCTCCCACTAAATGCGTTCCAGAGGCTAATTAGTCGCTATGATTGCTTTTACAGTGTAGTACATCCATGGTCACTAAACACAGTGACATAAAGTACATGTACGTGACTGTGCGTCAAGTGGTAATTATAATGTGTAATATTAATAAGAAATAAAAATACCCCTGGATAGTTGAAAAAATTAAGTTAACTCTGCCATGGCTGGTCCTAAGCCTGTGCTGTGTCAGGAGGAGGGTTTGGTACTGGGACAGCAAACCAGTCCTGTAAAATCCATTTGCCACTATAAAAAATGTTTTGGGGGATATTCTAGAAATGGGTGCAGCTAGTCGTATAACCCTGATTAATGATAATGTGTGATAGTAACAAGAAATAGAAACACTCTGGATTGTTGTAAAAATGTTATCCCTGGATTGTTGTAAAAAGTTTGAAGTTAAGTCCACCATGGCCAGTCCCAAGCCTATGCTGCAAATAGAGTAGGGTGGAGTGCTGGGACAGCAAACTAGCCCTGTAAAAACCATTTGCCATTATCAAAACACCAATTGTTTAGAGGTTCTAGCAAGAGGATATAGCTACTCGTATACCCTCATGCTGCAAAAAGAGGAGGATTGTGTTACGGGGTTCCAGTCCCTGCCAGATTGGATCTCAGGCTCTTCGGAGGGACTAAACAGCCCAGAAAAGCACCAGAAAGTGGTGGGAGAGGGTGATGACCCATCAGGCTGCTTGTAAAAGTGATCAAGCAGATAATTAGCCTTTAGGATCGCTTTTACGCATCAAATAAAAGGGGTTTATCTGCCCTTCTACCTCAGGTGCTGGAATATTCTTCGTAACAAAGAAGGACTAGACTCTTCGTCCATGTGTGGACTATTGTGAATTAAACAAAATCACGGTTAAAATCACGGTTAAAACCGTTACCCTCTGCCCTTGATGCCTGAGCTATTTCAAAGATTAAGGTCTGCCACTATTCAAATTAGATCTGAGGGGAGCCTAAAACCTGGTTCGCATCCGAGCTGGGAATGAGTGGAAGAAGCCTTTTGTACCCGATTTGGTCACTACGAATATTTGGTCATGCCATTTGGACTCTGCAATGCCCCTGCCACCGTTCAGCATTTTATTAATGATATGACTTATAGACTATAAAGACTTTTTAGACATTTTGTAATCGTCTACTTGGACGATATCCTGATTTTCTCAGCATCGCTTGACCGGCATCGAGAACATGTCTGCAGAGTGTTATGGCGGCTTCGCCAACACGGATTGTATGCACAGGCAGAAAAATGTGAGTTTGAACAGCAGAGCATTCAGTTTCTAGGATTGGTGATTTCCAGGACTGGAATTAAAATGGACCCCCAAAAGGTGTCCGTCATACTAGATTGGCCTGTGCCTGTGGACAAGAAAGAGTGCCACATTTTGTGGGCTTCGCAAACTTTTACAGGAAGTTTATTAAGGTGTTCTCTGACATAATCACTTTCATCATGCAGCAGACCAAGCAAAACCTGCAATTCCGCTGGAAAGCGGAGGCCCAAGGTGCTTATGAGACACTCAAGACTTTTTACCTCAGCTCCGATCCTCAGTCATCCTGATCTTTCATTGCCCTACATCCTTGAAGTGGATGTATCCGAAATAGCAGCAGGGGCGGATATTTCTTATCATCAAGGTATCAAGCATTTAATGCACCCTGTGGCCTTTTTCTCATGGAAGATTTCCCCTGCTCAAAGAAATTATGACGTAGGGGATCGGGAATTACTTGCTATCAAGGTAGCTTTGGAAGAGTGGAGATACTTGTTGGAAGGCGCCGCCCATCCAGTACTAATACACACTGATCATAAGAACCTAGAGTACTTAAGATCTGCTAGGTGGCTGAAACCACGGCAAGCTCGATGGGCCCTGTTCTTTTCATGT
This sequence comes from Lithobates sylvaticus, assembly GCA_028564925.1. Classification (NCBI taxonomy): domain Eukaryota; kingdom Metazoa; phylum Chordata; class Amphibia; order Anura; family Ranidae; genus Lithobates; species Lithobates sylvaticus. The sequence goes on along the minus strand of CM053026.1, from coordinate 661,452,183 downwards.
TTCTCCTTCCACATTACCTACTGACCTGGATCAAAGAATATTAAACCGGACGCATTATCTTGCATGTACAATGACCCCAAGGATCTATCTGTTCCAGACACTATCTTACCCGCAGGAAACTTCCTGCTTCTGCAAACAGATCTCCTCTCCCGAATCAAAGAAGCCTCTGCAGACATTTCTAAGCCCCCTGGGGTCACTCTGACATCTAGGGATGGCTTACTTTGGAGGGGGATTCAAATTTTTGTTCCAGAAGATGTACGAGTAGGGGTGTGTAAACTCATGCCCTGTCTGCATCAAAACAAAACAGCAAGAAGTCAGGCCTGGGGGCTATTAAAACCCTTACCTGTTCCAGGTAGACCATGGAGGATGATCTCCATGGATTTTATAGTAGAGCTCCCATCTTCTGAAGGATGTACTGCAATCTTTGTAGTTGTGGGCCTATTGTCTAAAATGTCCCATTTCCTGCAATTAAAAGGCACCCCATCCGCTATGGAAACTGCCCAAGTATTTATCAAAGAAATTGTCAGAATACATGGAGTTACTGCAAACATCATGTCGGATAGAGGGGTGCAATTCACTTCACGCTTTTGGAGAGCCTTATGTAAAACCTTGAAGATTGAATTAGCTTTGTCCTCCCCCAATTAGCTTATCACTCCCAAACAAACGGGCAGACAGAGAGGACTAATCAGACCCTCAAACAATATATTAGGATGTGAAACATCTTTGTTCAAGACGATAGGGTGTCTTTACTGCCCCTAGCAGGATTTCAGTCATTCAGCTACAGGGCAGTCCCCTTTCTTTGCTAATTATGGCTTTCATCTGTCATTTCTACCTGACTTTTTTCCAGAATCTTCAGTTCCAGCAGTCCAGACCCCCGTGGATTTCCTCACTTGCAATAACCAGGTCTTACAGGAGGCAGGGACAAAGGCCCTGGCTCACAGTAAGAAGGCTTTCGATAGAAGGAGAAGAGGGGAACTGAATCTGCAGTTGGGCGACCAGGTATGGCTCTCCACCACTAACCTCAGTTTGGCATGTCCATCAAGAAAATTGGGACCCCAGTACATCGGACCATTCCCAGTGAAGAGGAGAATAAATTAGGTATCGTATGAACTATCGTTACCTGACTCACTAAGAATTCATCCTGTATTTCACGTTTCATTGTTAAAACCTGCAGTACCTGAACCCTTCCCTGACAGAGGGTCTAGACCACCAGAACCTGTTCTGGTTGACGGAAAAGGAAGAATACGAAGCAGAAGCCATTCTAGATTGTAGGAGAAGGCGAGACCAAGTACAATACCTAATAAAGTGGAAAGGGTACGGTCCAGAAGACAATTCCTGTCAACCCAAATGTAACATCCATACAAGAAGGTTGATTTGTGCTTTTTTTCTTGCCCATCCAGAAAAGAAAGGCCAGTTAGGCATCCAGAGGCTGCCCATTGGGAGGGGGCAATGTCAGGGACTTACTGCAGCAAGACAGAGGTGCGTGAGTGCATGCACACTCGAGTTCCAGTCCAACGAGCTGGGCAGCAGTGTGTGTGTGCGTGTGTGCGTGCGCGGGGCACGCATCAGATGTGCGCGCGCTGGATGCTGCTTGGTGCCAATGGGCCTTTAAAAGAACAGCAGCTGCACTTGTGCAGTGCTGTTTGATATGCAGCTTACCGTGTCCTGAAACCTGTACCTGCTATCTGATTATCTGTATTTGACCCGGCTCTGCTGACTTACCCGATATCTCCAATCCTGACCTCGGCTTGCCTTGTGTCAGAAACCATGAATCAGACTGAGACAGAAGTACAGTTAAATCACACTGGTTTAATAATAATAATAATAAAAAAAAGTAAACAGAGTAAACGTAGTCAAAACATAGCCATAGTTCAGGAACCGGAACAGATAGTCAGACAAGCCAAAACATCAATGAGCGTAGTAGAACAGCAATTAGGATCTGGAGCCAGAAGGAATGTCAGCCAAGCAAGTCTTTAACAGGAACACAGGAGAGCATCTCTAGAGATGTGACCAAGATGAAGGCAGAGATCATCTGGGCTGGACGGCTTAAAGAGGCAGGACTGATGAGCAGGATATCATCAACAGGTGAGTCACTGTGGAGAGAAAGGAGCTGGCAATTAGCCAACAGCTGAGCGGCAAGCTTTGAGAAGGAAGGGCTGAGCCCAGCCCTGATAACTTGACTCTACTAAAGACTCTCATGCTTGATATCCTTTTGCCAACCACTGCCTGTTCATCTGACCCTGCTCCAGCCTGCTGCCTTGCTCTGTCTGATTACCTGTGTTGACCTGGCTTGTCTGACCCTGCTCCAGCCTGCTACCTTGCTCTGTCTGATTACCTGTGTTTGACCCGGCTTGTCTCACCCTGCTCCAGCCTGCTGCAGATCCTACACCATCCAACTCATCGGGTCGCTGACCTGCATCTGCATACCGGTGCTTCCTGGTGGTTCATCATCCGCCCATCTGTGCCAGCTACCACAGATCTCACCGGCACTCCTACCTCACTGCGCTCTCGAGGCCACTGCTCCAACTCCAGGTGCTCTTGAGACAGGGCTGTAAGAGAGGTCTCCTCCTACAAGTCAGGCTCTACTACAAGGTACGTAACACAACTGCCCTCAATGTTCAACTTTTAAAATGTTATTGATTAAAAACAGAATGGCATAATGCCACATGGGTCTGAAGACTTCATAGAGCATTGACTATCCTACAATTGGACTTTGGATATGGTTTGGAGGTTCTAGCAGGGGGGAGCAACTACTTGTATACCCTCAGATAGTTGTACAAATTATGAAGTGAGTCCAAAGTCCAGGTCATCTCAGGATTTTTACTTGGCCCAGGCCGACCCCCTTGGAGCCCCAGCCAACTGCTTTGGTAGTTTCAGCTTCTATGTAGTATAAGGGATGGAGGTTCGTCTATGAATCAGACAAAAAGTATGATAGTAGTTTCCAGGGCAGGATATGGAGGTGATTCTACTACTTCTCCTGAGTATGGGGATACCACATGTGTTAGCATTTTGGGAGCCTAGCCACGTACGGGAGTCCAAAATCCAATGAGCACCTTCAGGCTTTCAAGAGGTGTAACTTGAGCATTTGATTTCCTTACTGCCTATCACAGTTTCAGAGGCCCTAAAATGCCAGGGTAGTACAAACACCCCCCAAATGATGGGGCGTGATGAGTATTTTTCAGACTTCATTTTTTTTGTCACAAGTTTTAAAAAATTAAAATAAATACATTTTCCTTTTCTTTCATTTTCCAAAAGCTTGTGGCAACAAATGAGATCTACAAAATACTTGCCATGCCTCTTGTCAAATACCAAGGAGTGTCTATATTAAAAAAAACTGTTTAATTGGGGGATGTTTATACTGTCCTGGCATTTTAGGGCCTCCGAATATGTGATAGGTAGTCAGCAAATCCAATGCGTAATTAATGCCCCTTGAAATCCTGCCAAAAAGTCTCACACATGTATCCCCATCTTTGGGAGAAGTAGCAGAATGTGTTTTGGGGTGTAATTCCACATATACCCATGGCATGTGTGAGAAATATCTAATTAAAGTGACAGCTTTGTATAAAAAAATATATATATTCTTGTCGTTTTGGCAAACTTGTGGCAACAAATAAAATCTTCCCTGGATTCAAATACGCCTCTCAGCAAATACCTTGGGTGTCTACTTTCCAAAAAGGGGTTATTTGGGGGTGTTTGATCTGTCCTGGTATTTTAGGGCCTCTAAAAACATTATATGTATGGCCCGCATTGGGCGTTTTTGCCACACTCCTTACGTTAGGAATACATGCAATGTTCTTACCTAACAGATTCTCCATTCACATCGACCGATGTGGATGAAGAGACCTCTGCCAGAAAAAGTGTATGCCCAACATTAGAAGCTTCCACCTACCCTTCTAATATTGGGCATACGTTTACCGGCCACTTATTAGGTACAGCTTTTTAGTACTGGGACCCCCTTTTGCCTTCATAACTGCCTTAATTCTTCATGGCATAGATTCAACAAGGTGTTGGAAACATTCCTCTGAGATTTTGGTCCATATTGATATGCTAGCATCACGCAGTTGCTGCAGATTTGTCAGCTGCACATCCATGATGCAAATCTCCCATTCTACCACATCCCAAATGTACTCTATTGGATGAGATCTGGTGACTGTGGAGGCCATTGGAGTACAGTGAACTCATTGTCATGTTCAAGAAACCAGTTTAAGATTATTTGAGCTTTGTGACATGGTGCATTATCCTGCTGGAAGTAGCCATCAGAAGATGGGTACAATGTAATCATAAAGGGATGGAGTTGGTCAGCAACAATATTCAGGTAGGCCGTGGCGTTTAAAAGGATGCTCAATTGGTACAAAGGGGCCCAAAGTGTGCCAAAAAATATCCCCCACACCATTACACCACCATCCTGAACCGTTCATACAAGGCAGGATAGATCCATGCTCCAAATTCTAAACCCTACCATCTGAATATCACAGCGGAAATCAAGACTCATCAGACCAGGCAATGTTTTTCCAGTCTTCTATTGTCCAATTTTGGTGAGCTTGTGTGAATTGTAGCCTCAGCTACCTGGCGTGGTCTTCTGCTGGTGTAGCCCATCTACTTCAATGTTTGATGTGTTGTGCATTCAGAGATGGTATTCTGCACACCTTGGTTGTAACAAGTGGTTATTTGAGTTACTGTTGCCTTTCTATCATCTGGAACCAGTCTGCCCGTTCATCGCTGACCTCTGACATCAACAAGGTACTTCCCCCCACACAAATACCACTCACTGGATATTTTCTCTTTTTTGGACCATTCTCCGTAAACCCTAGAGATGGTTGTGTGTGAAAATAACAGTAGATCAGCAGTTTTTGAAATATATAGACCAGCCCGTCTGGCACCAACAACCATGCCAGATTCAAAGTCACTTAAATCCCCTTTTTTTCCTCATTCTGATGTTTGTTTTGAACTTCAGCAAGTTGTCTTTACCACATCTAAATGCATTGAGTTGCTGCTATGTGCTTGGCTGATTAGCAATTTGTGTTACCAAGCAATTGAATGGGTGTACCTAATAAAGTGGCTGGTGAGTGCATATGTAATATTTTTTTTTTTTTGTTATTTTTTTTTTTTGTGCAGATTGATCGATGTGGATGAAGAAATCTCTGCTAGAAAAAAAGTGAAAAAAGTACATGCCGAAGCATAGGAATTACCGCTGCTGACCACCCCTTGCTCCTAATGCTGGGCATATATGTTCTTTTTTTCTAACTGCAGATGGAGACATCTTTCCCTGCAGTGCTGCAGGCATTTACAGATTATTTAATGCTTCTGAGCATGCGCCTATTTTTTTCGAGCATGCGTAGGAATTTTGCACGTCGGAATCGTGTGTACGCGGCATTAGAGCTAAACATTTTTGGTGGGTGTGCTGGAATTCTTGGTGGCTGCAGTTACATTAGGCTACTAGGTCTAACCACCTCACCACCTTGTATTACGCTGCTGGTGCTTGCCAGATCACCAAAATGTAGTACACTGCTAGTACTTGCACCCTGCTGCATATGAGCAGAATTATGCATTCCTAACACTTCAGCAACATGGGGTCCGGTATGCCTGATTTTAGCAGGGACCTTCATCTTCATTATTATCTGAGCTAGCTGCGGGTGCCGCTGCTTTCTACATGTTCATATTCTGAGCCTGATTCTGACAGTGAGGCTTCCTCGTTGCTCTCATCTGTCATGCTCAGATTCCTCTCCTTACTAGTGTACATTTCTTTGGACATTTTGGCCACTAACTTTAAAGGTATCTAGTGGTGACTATAGGAAAAAGTTCTCCTGGCTAGCAATCAGTGTCTGCTTGTGCACTAGAAATAAAATGAACTGCTAGTGCTAGCAGAGATCAGGCCTGCTCCTGCTAATACTGCGGCTTTGCGGACAATGTATAAGAGGTGGCAGTGATCAGAAAAAATATACTGACACTGCACTTGTTGAGGGGATGCAATACTATTGGGGACACTAGTCTAGTTCTGATCTTGATCAAGATATTAATCCGTAAAGACACTAAATTATAAAGAATACATAACAGTATGGGGATAATTATAATAGATATTGGAAGACGGGTCCTGGAAGATGTCGAGTAATAGTACATTGCAGATCAATGTGACTTTCTATCTATCTATCTACTGTATCTGTCTACTGTATATATCTACTGTATATATCTACTGTATCTATCTACTGTATCTGTCTACTGTATATATCTACTGTATCTATCTTTCTCGTTATAGTATCTTTTGTGTAGAATGCATATGTTTTTTTTTGTTACAACAATGCAATTTATTGATTTAAACATTACTACCCTTGAAAATCACCTAATATACAGATCTATAATCCCTAAGGCAATCCATATGTCATGTACGGAAAACAAAACATATGATCTGACATGTTTTAGATTCAGACATGTGTGGGCTGTTTTGTCCCAGTAAACAAGCCACACAGGTCATTTGATGTCACATTGTGGGTGTTTTTGCTTTTTCTGTAAACATAAAATATTTTGTTAAATGTATGTATCCATTGTGGAAAACAATAAAAAGACATTTACAAAAAAAATTAAAAATTTATGTTACTGTTAAGGTATTTTTAAGTTATTGCTAAAATATCCCATTTGCCTAAATATTCAAAAGCAAGTACTGTATATCGATCTGTTTTCTATTAGGCTCAGTTCACACCTAAACCAGCCGCGGATCGCACAGCAACTCCTTTCCAGGGACCAATCAGGGCAGAATCTTGCCTGAATTCGTCCCTCAAATGGAGGCAAAGACACACAGCGTTTCTGTGCAGTGCGCTCCGCAGCCGCCACGGAGATATGTGAACCGGCTCCACAGAGAGCCTGTAATATTCTCCTGCTATGCAAATTGGATGCAGTGAATTCCACATCCAATTCGCATAGGTGTGAACCCAGCCTAAAAGTCTGCAGTCTGCTCACATCATTTTTAATAAAAACATATTTGCCATTCTGAAGCTTCCCTCCAACCTGCATATTATTTTATATATACTGTGATTCTGTACTTGCCAAATATTGCTGCAGAAACCTCCCTCCGTTAAGTCTGGCTGCAGCCATTTTAACTGTGGGCAGCTGAAGCTGCTGCCTGTTCAATTCCTGGATTTACACAGACACACCTCCAGCTCTGCAGCTTTAAGACTCACCCCCCACCTCCCTTCCTGGAAAACTCTCACAAGAGTGAGAGAGAGAGCTGTGCATGAGGTGATAAGCCTAGGCTAATGACCAGACAAGAAACATGAAGTGGGCTGTATAAGGTATTTACTGGCAGAAAAAAAAATGTTTTACTATCCAAAGTTAAAACAACAAGGGCAGAAGATTTAACGGCTTCCCGACCGGTGCACGACGATGTACGTCGGCAGAATGGCATGGACAGGCATAAGGGCGTATATAAGTCCCTTTTTTAATGCCTCCGTGCCATCGGGAGCGCCCCGGGAGCGGCGCGCTCCCGCACCGGTCGGGACCCCCGTGAGGCCGGGTCGCGGGTCCCGCGGACTCGATCGCCGCGGGGACACCCGCGATTGTCTCACGGAAAGGCTGAACGGGGAGATGCGGAAATAAACAGCATCTCCCCGTTCTGCCTAGCAACTAGTAACGCTGATCTCTGCTCCCTGTGATTGGAGCAGAGATCAGCATTCACTAGCTGACAGCCACGCCCCCCCCACAGTAATAAACACACCCCTAGACATACTTAACCCCTACACTGCCCCCTTGTGGTTAACCCCTTCACTGCCAGTGTCATTTATACAGGAATCAATGCATTTAAATAGCATTGATTGCTGTATAAATGACAATGGTCCCAAAAATGTGTCAAAAATGTCCGATGTGTCCGCCATAATGTCGCAGTCGCAATAAAAAATCGCTGATCGCCGCCATTACTAATAAAAAAAAAAATATTAATAAAAATGCTATAAAACTATCCCCTATCTTGTAAACGCTATAACTTCTGCGCAAACCAATCAATAATCACTTATTGCGATTTTTTTTTACCAAAGATATGTAGAAGAATGCATATCGGCCTAAACTGAGGAAAAAAAATGTTTTTTTATATATTTTTGGGGGATATTTATTATAGCAAAAAATAAAAAAGAATGTGTTTTTTTTTCAAAATTGTCGCTCTTTTTTGTTTATAGCGCAAAAAATAAAAACCGCAGGGGCGATCAAATACCACCAAAAGAAAGCTCTATTTGTGGGAAAAAAAAAGACGCCAATTTTGTTTGGGAGCCACGTCGCACGACCGCGCAATTGTCAGTTAAAGCGACGCAGTGCCGAATCGCAAAAAAGGGGCCTGGTCCTTTGGCTGCAAATTGGTCCAGTCTGTATGTGGTTAATAGATGGAAAGTTGAAAAAATGACTAAGGCTACTTTCAGACTGGGGTAGGCGGGCATCGGCGGAAAGTGGCGCTATATTCAGCGCCGATTTACCGTCATATTAGCGGTGCTATCCGCCCGCCAGCGGGGCAGTTTTAACCACCGCTAACGGCCGAAAAAGGGTTAAAACCACCCGCAAAGCCCCGATCCAGCAGCGTTTTGCCGGCAGGTTTGCGGGAAGGGAAGCTGCTCTTTCAGGGCACTTTGCAGGCGCCATTTTTAGCGCTATAGCGCCTGCAAAGTGCCTCAGTGTGAACGTAGCCTGAAGGTCCGCTTTAAGTTAATAGTGGCTATTTTTTTTTTTTTTTAGCAATGCTATTAAGATTCTATGCCATAACTAAATGTGCAATGTTGTAGAAATAATTATATAGTATCTGACTGGTGAACAGGCCAGCTGCAGTTTAGCATATTCACCAATTCACCAATTCAAATACTGAACATTTCCATCTCCGTAATTGGCACTAACTCTTCATTATTGTTTTTTTTTTATAAACCTCTTATTGGTGATTTTCTTACTGAATCTGTTTTACAATGAAGGTAGAGTATTATTCAGGGTATGTACAAAAAGTTTACGTAGGGAATTATATCACTGTCAGTTGCTAACGCTGCTTGATAAATTTGCTCTGAGAGCTTATTCATTCCTAATTGTAAATGATATTGTTCATACAATTAAATATATTTTAATTGTACATGTGTTTCTAGGATGACATCTATTGTTTTGTTTATTGTTTCTATTGTATTACATAATGTTGAGTATTTGCATTTACAGGAACCCATGTGTTTCTGTAATCACTCTTTGTTATAAGGTCCTAATGATATAAGCATTGTTCCTCTGGTTTGCTGCAAGCTCTGGTTTACGTCCCTCAGTTTGCATTGTCTGACCTTGAATAACTCACCTTGACTATTCACGTCCCAAAAGACATCAGCAATTCGATTCGTCTGGATACACACAGCGCTTTTTAGGAATCCATTTATTGGTCTTTTGTGGATAAGAAACAGTGGTCATGCTAACATTGTCATCTTTAACACTGGATACATTAGCCCAACATTTCCTGACATTTCGTGCATTTTGCGTAAAAAAAACTGAGTAACAATTGTTTACAGACATACAAGCACATTATAGTGTGTAGGGAAACCCCTGCAGTGATGGAAGCACTGTTAACTATGTTACGTGTATTTGTGAATACACGCCAATCACTATAAAGCCCCATACACACGGTCGGATTTTCCAATGGATTCTGTCCTATCGGACCATGTTGTTGGAAATTCCGACCGTGTGTAGGCACCATCGGACAGTTTCCATCGGATTGTCCGACGGACAAAGTTCTATCTCCTGCTCTATAAATATTCCGACAACAAAGTCCGATCATACCAATTCCGATCGTGTGTAGCGAATTCCGACGGACAAAGTGCCACGCATGCTCAGATCACATTACAAGACCAAAGCTATTGGCTATTAGCCTCTACGTAGTCCCGTCGTAGGCAACAAACGTCACCACGTTCAGAATGATCGGATTTTCCGACAACTTTGTCCGACCGTGTGTATGCAACACCAGTGTCGGACTAAATCCGTCGGACCAAATCCAATGGATTTGGTGGTCGGATTTTCCGACCGTGTGTATGGGGCTTAAGAGTATTTACATATACACAACTAGATCTGAGGATTTTGGAACAAAAGAGATAGTTCAAACTCATTCATATATACTTATTGATAGGGTTATATAACATATACAAATTACACACTAAATAGTATTTACAAAACAATGTACACTATAATGCCCCGTACACATGGTCGGATATTCCGATGGAAAAAGTCAGATCGGATTATATTGTTGGAAAATCTGATCGTGTGTGGGCTCTATCGGACTTTTTTTCAGAGCAGGATCTAAAATTTTCCGACCAAAAAATCAGATCGGACTTTTTCCGATCGTTTGTAGAGAATTCTGACGGACAAAGTGCCACGCATGCTCAGATCAAATTACAAGACCAAAGCTATTGACTACTAGCCTCTACGTAGTCCCATCGTACGCAACGAACGTCACCACGCTCAGAACGATCGGATTTTCCGACAACTTTGTCCGACCGTGTGTATGCAACACAAGTTTCGGACAAAATCCTTCAGAAAAAATCTGCCGGATTTTGTGGTCGGAATGTCCAACCGTGTGTATGGGGCATAAGGCTCAGTTCACACTAGGGTGACTTGTCAGGTGACTTAGCTGCCTGACAAGTCGCGCTCTATTCAGTGCAATGGAAACATTTTAATCGAAGCGACTCAAGTTGCTCCGACTTAGAAAAAGGTTCCTGCACTACTTGGGGGCGACTTTGGAGTGGCTTGCATTGACTTCTATTAAAGAAGCGTTTGCAAGCCGCACTGAAGTCACGCTGTACGGGGCGGCTTCAGAGTCCGGCGTCTTTGAAGCTGCCTCAGTGCGAACTGAGCCTCAGTATACTGGGCTACATGATATTTACAAATTACACACAAAACCATATTTACAAAACAATGTACAGTACACTTATGCCTGGTACACATGATAAGATTATTGGACAAATGATCGTTCATTTTTTGTTTTTGCATGCTAATCTCATATCGAAAATGAAGAGGTTACTAAAGTTATGAAAATTCTCATACAACAGAATAAAAATATTAAAGTGATGTTGTAGTGTATTTGTATTGTATTTTCGGATGAAAACTATACTGATTAAACAAAAATCGTACGATCTGGTATAGTACAAGAACATTTTTCGTGTTTGTCCCATTGGATAATATTGGATGAACTGTCCTGATCGGCTCTCTAAAGCTGTGTACTAACGATCAGATTATTGTAAGATCAATTCAAAAGTGTTTTTTTTTTTCCCTACGATTTTCTGATCGTGTGTATGGGCCTTTATGAAGTTAGATTGGGAATGATGTAGGTGTGGTGTGTTCTTATTTAAAGTGACTAGTAATGGTGTGTTAGACCCTACACCCCTAATGGTGTGTTAGGCTATGTTTGCCTCCAATCTGCAAATGGTTAAGTGTGTATCAACTTAAACCCTATAAAAAAGTGATTAGTGCAAAAAGTGTGTTACACACTCTGCAGGGTGCAGCACTAAATGTCTAGATGTTAGCACTCCTGCTAATAATATTGCAGATGTTTGATCTAGAGGGGTTTGCCACCCTGTAGACCTATATGATAAATGCTGGTGATTTTTTCTAACAATATGCCAGAAACAATGTGTACATCGCTCAACAAAAATTGCAACAAAAAATTAAAAATAAAACCAATAATGATCGCATCAAGTGCAAAAATAACATACAAAGTGACTTGTGCTCAAATAGGTGCTCAAAAAAGTGTCCAGTGCTTGCTGAAAAAAGTCCCTTAGTATTATCTTCTTTATTAAGTGACAATGGTGTTGGTGATCTTATCTGTGCTCCTATCATGAATGCACTAACCAAATAGCCTCACCCCCCCCCCCCCAGGGGTACTGCACAGCCACAGTATAGCAATCTTTAGAATACTCGATCTGTGCTTTGTTGTTTGCGTTGTTTTTGGTGTTCCACCCGTTTACCATGTGAAGGAGAAAGGGGTGCCCATAGCATAATTCAGTTTTGTAAAAATGTTTATTTAGATTAAAAATCAGTAAGTGACGCAAAGACGTTCGTAACGTAACGTTCGTAACTCCACCCAATAACTTTATGAAGTTATATTACCTCTCCGCTGCAGGTGTGGTCATACTGAGTGTGAGTTGGTAACAATACAATATATCCCCCTATCATTTCTGTACAGTGGCTAATATAATGCACCCTAAATGGTCACTACTGTATACCTAACAAATGCATATTGGGCACAGCCTGATTGGACAATTCAAATAAGACTGCTGCTTACAACCCATGATAGATGTGATAAGGAAAACAATGGGCAGACCTTTGGAAATATATTTACAGTAACACCATCAGGGAAGCTAGGTATGATTTGATACTGAAACACACTCCATGGTTTAAATGAACTGTATTCCTATCTAACTAAAATATATTTCTAATTACAATATTATTTACATCTGTTAATGAAGATTTTATATAAATTCATTATCTAACAAGCACTTATTTCTAAAACTGAATTCCTGAAGAAAACTATCCTTGCAGTAAGGCTGTCCCTGTACTGCAAGGGATAAATGCTTGATTATCATAGGATATTAGGAAAAAAACTACTCTTGCTTACCATATCCCTTTCATCCCAAGAACCCATGCTTACCTTTCCTCTCTCTAGCACCCTGAGTTGTTGGGTTGCCTTAGCATCCTTCCTAACAATTAAGGATTGTTAGTTCTACATTTTTCTTGATGACAATAGAGCTTTGACCACCTGTCTACATGATGTAGACAGGATGCTTTGGGGGACCAGTCACATGGAAAACAACCTAAATCAGCAAGGGATAAAGTAAGTAAAAAGTGCTTTAAAGGATAAGTTCACCTTTTACGAAAAAAGATCTTTCGGGGCTTGTCTATCCCGGGGCTTCGATGCATGACTTGTCACCTCCCTCTTACCTCTGTCTCTGGCCTACATCTGGGGTGAGTTGGGGGTGATCACACTGCGCACACGCCAAAATCATGGTGTTATGTTGCATTGTTAGAGTGAAAACCACTTATGGCGCTGGATGTGGGATTACTCTTTGCCATTCCCCCTCCCTTAGTTGTGCGGCATCCGCATGGCGTTGGCGGGGACCTGCCTGTTTCCACCAGGGTACGAACCTGAGGTCAGCCAGGTCCCTAATTTCTGCATGACCTATTGTCACTTGGTGGCCACACTGGGTATCCACTCTCAGAACACAGGTAAAACGCTGAGGGGTCCCCTTCACTCTCATTACACCCATTATTAGCTTGTTCACCTTTCTAGTCTTGGTTTTGTCCCCATACTAGGTTCTGGTTTGTTTTTCTTTCTTGTGTTTTTCCTTTTTTCTTCTTCTTCCAAATCGCTCATTCATTCACATGATCCCTTTTCTCACCTTATTATCTGACCACACAGGTGTCATCCCTACATACACTCTTTTTCCACCTTGGAGACTTTCTTGGATTGTTGGATACATCACTTAACACTTATCCAGGGATTTTATTCTAAATCATATATATATATATATATATATATATATATATATATATATATATGTATAGCATGCTCTGATCACACACTATATTTCTCTTGGATTAGGTTGATCTACACATTTCTCAATGCCATGGAGTTGCAATCTGAGGTCCTGATCTGTTCTTTGGCTGCCTTCCTCCCCGTGGCCTGGGTGGTTCTTTCCCGCCACAGACCCGGTATAGATGTTGCCCCCGCGCCCTCATTCCCCTGTTTAGAGGCTGGGTCCACCCAGCATCATGTAGACAGGTGGTCAAAGCTATATTTTCATCAAGAAAAATGTAGAACTAACAATCCTGCATTGTAAGGAAGGATCCTAAGACCCCCCAACAACTCAGGGTGCCGGAGAGAGAAAGGGTAAGCATGGGTTGTTGGAATGAAAGGGATATGGTAAGCAAGAGTCCTTTTTCCTTATATCCTATGATAATCAAGCATTTATCCCTTGCAGGACAGGGACAGCCCTACTGCAAGGATAGTTTTCTTCAGGAATTCAGCTGACATGTAAGCAGTAAAGCTATTTTTGATAATTTTTCTTTCCTTTTTATTTTGCGAGGAACAATTTATTATACTTTATTATACTTATACTTATACTACTGAGATTTTTTTTTTACTTTATATACATTTACATCTATAGATATCCTTTTACATTAAACTCCTGTTGAGTGGACATGGGTCCATGAAACGCGTAGAGCTCCAGAGATGCTAAGATATAACTGTTACCATATGGATCAATCATGCACTTTTTAATGACATTTAATCAATTCTACTATATATGAATTGTGTGTGAAAATCTCACGCTAATTAAAAGTGTAGACTGCTGCACGTTTATCACTCCTTGGATACAAGGAGATAATGGAAAAAATGGGGAAATGGAAAAATCTCATAAACAAAGAAAAAAATATAGCAAACACAGTGTATCAACTAGTGGTAAATAAAGAGTTCAATAAACAAGTGTCCATGTGTATCAAAAATTATTCTATTAGTATATACTACCACTGTTTCCAGTGATAATAAAGTATAACAATCCAAAGGAAAATTAAATTGACCTCTTACCAACTTCCGATGATCTCCAAACTATGAGAGCATGAGGTAAGAAAATGCCAGATGCCTGGCCACATCCTCTGTGTGTCTCCTGACCTCCAAGATGGATGGATGGATCTGACAGCTCCAGGCTCAGCGTCCCAACACCTCTCACTCTGGACTCTGGCTCCATACTGAAAGTATATTCCACAGCGCCCCAGCACAGCTTGCCTAAGGCCCCTTTCACACGTGCGACCGTATGTCCGTATTTCATCCATACGTTTTTGGATGAAATACGGACATACATGCATCCCTATGGGATAGCGGGTGTCAGCGGATGAACATCCGCTGACACCCGATATCACCAGTCTCCGCTATGGTCCGATTCTGCAGATGGAGGAAAATCCTATTTTTCTATCCGTCTGCAGAGCGGATCGGATGAACACGGACAGACGGTCCGTGTTCATCCAATCCCCCAAAGAGGAGAGCGGAGATCTGACAGGGACGGCCCTGTCATCCGCCGGCTCAGCGGGGATAAACAGAGCGATCCCCGGTGAGCAAGCGGATGTTCATGGAGTGGATCATTACGTATCCGTCCCGCGTGAAAGGGGCCTTACTCAGGATGATCACTGTGCTTCACTCAGGTGTGTGTGCAGGATAAGGGATTACAGAAAGAGAGTTCATCGCATAGTGTGTAAAAACAGGGGATTTATTTAAGCTAAACTATGCACTTAAAACAGAGATAGTAATATTAGGCAGTAGAGAAAGGATGATCCAGCATGGAGATTACCAACAAATCTGGATGCTCATCATGTCACAGCTCCCGTCTCCTTCCAACATGTTTCCCATTAACAGGCTATGTCTGGGAATGGAGGATCCCCACTTAATGGTCCCTAATGATTTTATGTATTATATGACTTTGAGTTACATGGCCATAATAACCATTCTTACTTGGAGCAAAGATAGATTCCCAAGTACAATTAGTTTCCTAATGGGTGTCTTGCTATGAAATATTAAAGCCTAACTCCACTTTTGTTAAGAAAAAAACATTCCCCTCCGGGTGATCTATGTACATTGCAAGGAGTATAACACGCTTTGTCGCAGATTCCTACCTTTTGTTATTCTGAAGAAATCCCTGTATGTTTCGCTCTGCCTCTGTTCTGAGTGGGTCTAATGGGAGTGGTTTCATAATTAACTGTCAACTGTGCAGCTGCAGGGCACCAATGAGGAAAGCTGCTGGGCCTGCATCCCTTTAGACGTGTTCCTATTGAAAGTATCTCTCCAAAAATGTAATTTTTGTTGCAGGGGATGCCTGAAATCTGATTTGTATCTTAGTGCAGATTTCCGGGAAAATTGGTGAGCCAATCACACAAGCAGGAAATTATGTTTCTGGGGAGTGGTCAGTACACATTCTGTGTACAGAACAACCCCAGGTAGCCATATTGCAATGCATTCTCAGAAAATTACAGCGACTGCAGATTGAGACTCCATGCACACTGGAGCTCATAAACGGTAGTTTTTTGGAGTTTGGGTGTTTTTTTTTAACAGCCCATAAACTCCACTCTATGTTATCCTATGTGTCCATGCACACATGGATGCTTTTGAACGTGGAAGAACGCTAAAAACGCTAATAAACACTATTGCAAAAACTGTAAAAAACATTGAAAGACTCACTGCAAAGCTACTGGCATTTTTATAACGTTAATTTAACATCCAGTGTGCATGGAGCCTGAAAAGGAAGGGTAATTTTTAATAACATTCAATTACAATATGATTAGTGTTGCAATTATATGCGCTATATTATTTTTTCTTTATTTGCTATTCTTTTTCCCCCACGAAAGTGGAGTTACCCTTTAAGCAAACTATAGGAAATGTTGTGATAAAATGTTAATGATGACTTCTGATAAATTTTCTTACATGGACATTAACTTTTCTTACATTTACAAATACATTTATTTTTGGTAAAACAGAACAAATTTAAATCCATCTTGGCATTAGTAATGGGAATTCCGATTAGTTAATACTGTATGTTAGTCTAATTTGCTGCTTGCACTGTTTATTGCATAAGCCTACCTTTTTGCTAAGATATATTAGATGTTTTGTGTCCTATAATGATTCTAATACCCTAATTTACATAATTTCCTACTGTATTGTTTGGTGTAATTCTACTAATTCCATAAAAAATATATACCATACATAATGATTATTGCATTTTAATGGCACCTTTAATGGATATGTGAGCCCAGACATTTTTTAGAGATACATAATTTGTCCTTGTGAAATCACAAATGCTCTTTTGTCCCCTTCAACAGAAGCTGTGATATAAAATCACTACTGGTGAGTTATGGAAGTGAGTACATGGGCAATACATACTAATTACACATGTCAAGAGAATATAAATAATGGAAGATTAAAGGATTTATCATTGATCTGGGTTGTTTGAGAGATACAAACAGATATCAGCAACACTTTAGGCTTTGCGTTTCCTCAAATTCTAATTAACTATTAATTTATTTCAGTGCGCTTATATTTAATGATGTATACAGTGTTTTCTTTTCTCATTATTTTTCTTGCATTGGTACATTGGTTTCATACAAAGACTAGATTTAATAAGTTATCACATGAAATGTTTTTAACAATAAAGAAAAACATCCTTCTTAGAATATGTTGTAAGTTTAGAGCCTTGATGTGAACATCTGTTTATGCAGTAAATGCACGGCTTTATTGTGGGTTAGATGACATGGTTCACTGTATGACAATAATACAGTAATTATTTTGGCCTATTGAGCCCATTGGTAGAATAATAATTACTGTAATCCGTGCAGCAGTAGGCGATAGAATCTTACCAAAAGCTGGTAGGATATAGCCTAACAAGGAATATCTTTTTTTACCCTGCCCATTGTTTATACCATAGGTGCTAAACATGTGGCCCTCCAGCTGTTGCAGAACTACAAGTCCCATGATGCATTGCAAGGCTGACAGTTACAAGCATGACTCTTAAACAGAGAGACATGATGGGACTTGCAGTTCCGCAACAGCTGGAGGGCCACAGGTGGAGCACCTGTGGTTTATACCATAGAAGATCTTAAAGTGGAAGTCCAGTCAAATACTAATTATACCCAAATCAGCTCCCACCCCCATTCTAAGACATTTTTAACTACAGTGCAAAGGAAAAATGTCTATGCTTACCTATGCTGAGGGTGCTCCGGTCTGGTCACATGATCAGCTCCTAGCGCCCGCTTCATAGTAGAGGAGATACAGCCAACAACAGATGCCCTATAGTTAGCCTAAAGCCTAGTACACAGGGGTCGATGGTACACCTTCGGCCCATGAGTACGGCAGTCAGTTCAACAGAAGATGGCTGTTTGGCCGACTTCTGTTGAAGGGTCATGACTAGAAAAGGTCTGCTGACTGGCTCCTTATCAGCACCCTCTGGCAGTGGCTGAGAGTGCTGACCAGAGTGTTTTGGTTGGGGGGGGCTGTCCCCCTGTCGGAACACAATAGCATAGCAGGGGATATCGCTGTATTAACATTGTTAGTACAGCGGCTCTGACCTGAGCTATCAGTTTTTTTCTATTCACCCTCAAAAAAACATAGTTGTGCTTACGAGGCTTTAGAATCAGTGTGGGAGCAGATTTAAGTATAGTTAGGATTTGACTGGACTTCTACTTTGATGTTAACAAGAGTATTTCCTTAAAAAAAATTTGGGTACAAATTAGACTTATAGGGTTGATTTGCTGTAGGAAAATAGACTGTTACATAGTTACATAGTAGGTAAGGTTGAAAAAAGATACAAGTCCATCAAGTCCAACCTATGTGTGTGATTATATGTCAGTATTACATTGTATATCCCTGTATGTTGTGGTCGTTCAGGTTCTTATCTAATAGTTTCTGAAAACTATCGATGCCCCCCGCTGAGACCACCGCCTGTGGAAGGGAATTCCACAACCTTGCTGCTCTTACAGTAAAGAACCTCTACATAGTTTAAGGTTAAACCTCTTTTCTTCTAATTTTAATGAGTGGCCACGAGTCTTGTTAAACTTCCTTTTGCGAAAAAGTTTTATCCCTATTGTGGGGTCACCATTATAGTATTTGTCAAGCGTCTCTTCTCCAGAGAGAATAAGTTCAGTGCTCACAACCTTTCCTCATAACTAATATCCTCCAGACCCTTTATTAGCTTTGTTGCCCTTCTTTGTACTCGCTCCATTTCCAGTACATCCTTCCTGAGGACTGGTGCCCAGAACTGGACAGCATACTCCAGGTGCGGCCGGACCAGAGTCTTGTAGAATGGGAGAATTATCATTCACTTTGCAAGGGAAAAAAGTCCTGTTTTTTTGTGAAATTTCACCACATTCACTAAGCTCTGGGGAAAATCTCCATGCAAAATTCAACTTCCCTTGCAAAGTGAACAGCTAATTTGCCTTTAGTAAATCAAACCGTATCAGTGTCTATGATTGCAATATATTTAACCCTGATATGTTTAAAAAAAAAAAAATGTACTGTACAGACATAAATAGGTGAGTTGTAACTCCTGACCTAATTTTCATGTTGCCTGTCTCGCTCAAGTGTCAATACTGTTTTGAGTCATGGACCCAGAACAGACATGCAGCAATTAAAATTCTGAACTACTAATCTTGTTCCAGGTCAGTGACTCAGAAACTGACTGTGGCCTCCCTTCCTCCCAGCAGTTTAAAGACCAAATGTAAACTAAAGTCCAATACTTCCACTGGCATCATTCACATGAGGCATACCCCCCATGGAGGGCTGTGTTTACCTGCACCTGCTCTATCCCCAAAAAAATACAAACAAATTGCCTAACCAACTCAACTGTATTCAAATGTAATTCAATATGTGCTAATATATATAACTTTTAAGTGGTTGTAAAGGCTGAAGCTTTTTTACCTTCATGCAATCTATGTATGGAGGTAAAAAACCTTCTATGCGCTGCTCCCCCAACAGCCCCCCTAATACTCCCCTGAGCCTCCTCTCGATCCAGCGATCCGGTTCCCGTACTCCCTCTCCTCCCATTGCTGTCAATCACAAGCAGTATGCCAATGAGGAGAGAGCAGGGGGTAGGGCTGAGCTGCAACTCTAGGTGTCTTATAGACGCATAGAGCAGGGCTCAGGAGTGAGCACGCACACAGTGCCCCCATAGAAAGTGGCTTGCTATCGGGGGAACTGGTCAAGGGGGAGGAGCCAGGAGTGTCAGCGGGGGACCAGAGAAGAAGAGGATCAGGGCTGCTCTGTGCAAAATTATTGCGCAGAGCAGGTAAGTATAACATGTTTGTTTTTTGTTTTTTTATAAGCTGAACCTTTAATACAACTTAAAATCACATGAAGAACTTTTAAAAGTGCTAGGTGCTTAAGAACCCTGTGTAAGGTTTTTGTGACTGCACATTTTTTTTGTGTTCTTTGCCTATAAAGTACTGTTATGAAATCAGGTTAGATCAAAAATCAAAATACTAAGGGGGAGATTTACTACAACAGGTGAACACAAAATCTGATGCAGCTGTGCATATAAACCAATCAGCTTCTAATTTCAGCTTGTTCAATTGAGCATTGACAATAAGCCCCCCGTTCATATTGGCGCAATTTGACTTGAAATTTGACAGGTCAAATTGGAGCCTATTGCCGGCAATAGGAGCGTCCCAATCGGTGTGATGCAGACTTTGCGACGTTCCTACATTACTTTTGGCGACTTCGGGGACAATTTCAATAGACATCTGTGCATAAACTCACACAGATGTCTTTCAAGTTACCCCTAAAGTCAGACTGAAATGCGGCTTTGAAATCATGTGAGTTCAGATGGACTCGCACGATTTCAAAGCTGTGTTCAGTGTGAACGAGGGCTTAAACATAGAAGCTGATTGGTTACTATGCACAGCTGCACCATATTCTGTGTGCACCAGTTTTTGTAAATTTCCCCCCAATTGTCTTATGCTGCGTACACACGATCAGAAATTCCACCAGCAAAAGTCAGATGAGAGCTTTTATGTCAGAAAATGCGAACGTGTGTATGCTCCATCAGACTTTTGCTGGCGGAATTCCAGCCAGCAAAAGATTGAGAGCAGGTTCTCAATTTTTCGGTCGCAAAAAGTTTAGATCGTAAATTTCGATCGTCTGTACCAATTCCGACGCGCAAAATTCCTACGCATGCTCGTAAACAATTCAACGCATGCTCGGACGCATTGAACCCAATTTTCTCTTTCGCGTTCTTGATGGTCGAAAGTTCAGCAAACTTTTGTGTGACCGTGTGTATGCAAGACAAGCTTGAGCGGAATTCCATCAGAAAAAACATACAAATTTTTTCCGACAAAAAATCTGCTTGTGTGTACAAGGCATTAGTATGTTTCCCTGTCCCAGCAGAAAACTCTTATTCCCAGTAGGAGTGTGCAGCATTCTCTGTACAGTGGTACATATGCCTGCCTTGCTATCATTGATTGGCAAAGCCCACACCCCCTGCTGATTGCAGCACTGTAGCAGTAAAAAGGTAGGGGTAAGGGGGTAATAGTTGTGTCAGACCACTGTATAGAGTGCAGTGGTCTTTAGCTACATGCCAGCTATGGGAGTTCTCCATTAGGGAAGCCATGAAAAAAAAAAATACAAAATTTATAAACAAATAAAAAAAAATACCATTCGTACTTTGCTTTTTGATCCAACCTAGCCTATTTTCTATACTCTATAGAGAAATTGCAACTAAGCTTCAATTAATAAAAAAATACCAGGGGTCTGCACCTTCCAGATCTTTACTGTGCAGCCCACACTTTCTCTTTCCTTAAATTTTCCGAATTTTGCAGCATGGTACCCACAAATGTGTGCAACAGCCCCCATTCACTGCAATGGAAAGCCCGCCTGCATCCTGACAGACTGAAAGGAATAGAGGGCATCTGGAATATGCAGTTCAGTTTTGGGCACCAGTTCTCAAAAAGGATATCGGGGAACTGGAGAAAGGTGCAGAGAAGGGCAACCAAACATATAAGGGGTCCATATAGTGAACTTGGTGTTGAGTTATTCACTTTACGGTCAACAAAGAGGACAAGGGGGCACTCTTTACGTCTAGAGGAAAAGAGATTTCATCTCCAAATACGGAAAGGTTTCTTCACAGTAAGAGTGGTGAAAATGTGGAATAGACTCCCTGCAGAGGTGGTTCTGGCCAGCTCAGTAGATTGCTTTAAGAAAGGCCTGGATTATTTCTAATATAACTGGGTACTAACATTTATAGGTAAAGTTGATCCGGGAAAATCTGATTGCCTCTTGGGGGATCAGGAAGGAATTTTTTCCCCTGCTTTAGCAAATTGGAGCATGCACTGCTGGGGTTTTTCGCCTTCTTCTGGATCAACTGTGGGTATAGAATTGGGTATATGGGATTGTATGATATATATTTTTTTTGTGGTTAAACTGGATGGACTTGTGTCTTTTTTCAACCTAACTAACTATGTAACTATGTAACATGCATACACCTGTCTGTAAAAGAACAGAAGATTTCAATACAGGATATGAGTACTTTACATTCTGTTATCAAATGCAGTCTCCATATTTGCAAAAATACCTCAAGTCTCTGTATTATGAATGATTATTCTTCATGGCTGAGGCATCCAGTCAATATTTTTTGTTTTGTTTGGAAGTCATTAGTGGATAACTTACACATGTTTCCAGAGACACTGTACCTACAAACAGTTTTTATTAGGGGAAAAATAATAGAAAAAAATCATGCTAACTAACTAGTCAGATATGCTATACAGTATAATTTAAAGTGATTTTAAAGTCTCAAGGTTTTTCACCTTAATGCATTCTATGCATTAAGGTGAAAAACCTTCTTTGCTGCAGCTCCCCCCCCCCCAGGGCCCCCCTTTTTCTTACCTAAGCCCATCTGATCCAGCTGTGCACGAGCCAAGTGACTCCAGCTGCTGTCTCTCTCCTCATTGGACAGATTGATAACAGCAGGAAGCATTGGCTCCCACCGCTGTCAATCAAATCCAGTGACATGGGAGTGGGAGTGACTGTCTATGTCAATGGACGCAGCAGCGGGATTCGGGAGGGAGTCCGCACAGGTGCCCCCATGAAAAACGGCTTTCCATGGAGGGCACCTGATGAAGAGGAGGAGCCAGGAGCACCGGTGGGGGAACCCAGAAGAGGAGGATCAGGGCTGTTCTGTGCAAAACCCTTGCACAGAGCAGGTAAGTATAACATGTTTGTTATTTTTATTTTAAAAAGCGAACCTTTACAATCATTTTAATAAAACAGTGGATATGGGCAGGTTGCAAACCAGTAACTTTATTTTTACTATTTTACTGTGCAGATATTTTCTGTAGCTCCCACTGAACTATATCTAATAGTAGTTAGTCACATTCAACTTAACTTGTTCCTTAATGTTGAAGATATTTCGTAGTTTATCCAAGCTGCTTCTTCAGTGGTTTGGATTAGCTGGAAAACATCTTCAACATTATAGAAAAAGTCTGGTTGAATGTGACTAACTATTAGTAGCTATACCATGACCTGCATAAATAAGAACCTTCACAGGCACACAGAACTATATATTCATCTGTGGAAGAAGATTGCTCTCTTTTGAATAATGCATACCCATGTGTTCTCCCCCATTGAGGAATAATTAGGAGATGACAGAATGCACTGTCAGACAAGCACTAGTGCTTCATGGTGGGCAGACATGTTTTTTTCCTGTGATTTATTACAGCTAGTATGTATGTGAATAACAACCATGCATTCTTTATTTATTATTATAAAACCACAACTACTACTACCACTACAATAAGAATCTTAAGGATCAGATATGTTTTGGGAGCGTTTACTGTGTATTTTTCATAATCATATTTATATCTTCTTCCATACTTAACTAAATATTGATTATGAATGTACAAAAAAAATGAAAATGATGATAAGGAAAATGCCATGTGTTTTATTTATGAAAATATGAAAGGAAAATATGAAAGGAAAATATGTAATTTCCCCATAAATACAATATTCATTCACAAATGGAAAACAAGCCTTTAGAACAGACAGAAAATACAACCAAGTTGCCTAGGATCACTTACATTAGATATTATCCGTGCGGCACCAGTACACCAAACTGCTTAGTATCACCTTGTTGCTGGTAAGTAATGTATTTGTCTGGAAACCTGTGTTGCTAAATTAATTACATTTACATAGCAGGTATTATCAGCTTTGCTTACCTTGAGACCCTTAATGGAAAACACGAGGAGGGTTCTTTAGGAAGTTAGGAAGTTCTACTGCAAAGAATCATATGACAAGAAGCTTAAGTTCCACCCAAAAATGGAACTTCCCCTTTAATGGAAGGTGACCCCCTGACATGCCACACTCTTCCCCCCTCCTCTCAGGAATCATCTGGGACATGTCACAGATGATTGCCTGGCCAGTCACAGCGCGCAGCGCGGATCGCGCATGCGCAGTGTGTGCCCGGCTGTGAAGCCACAGCCGGGCACCCACAGTGACAATGCCGGTGCAGCAGAGAGCAGGGGGAGACAAGCGGGGCTTTGCTCCCCCGCATAGCTGGACCCTGGGACAGCTAAGTGTCCGATTATTAAAAGTCAGCAGCTGCAGTATTTGTAGCTGCTGGCTTTTAAATTTTTTTTTTTTTCTTTAGTCGGAACTCCACAGAGCATGTGGGGATCTCACAGAATCAAAGCTTGGTTAAGGCAAACCTATAAATTAAAATGAAAGATTTCCTTTTTTGGGAATATATAGAAATGTTAATGTAGTGCTAACCCTCAAAAGGGCCGCTGATTTCTCCCAGGTTCTTTTCCCACAAGTGCAATGACAGCAAGGCAAACCGCAATATTCACTTCTCTGGCTCAATCTAGAGGTTGCCTTTTTTAGGTTTATTGCAGAATAACTTGGATGGGGTTTAGGGAATCTGCAGGATACTTTAGAACACTGAGAAACATTAAAATTACACTCTTCTCTGCACAGATATTTTCTAGCAAAATCCCTTCAGCAGCAGGGCAAAATTGGACAGCACTGGAACACCATAAGTTGTGCTCCAGGCAAGGCAAGCCTTAGTATCAGTGCACCAGGGGGTTAACAGCAGCCCCAGTAGCTAGGTTCCTTCTCTATGGTCTGTACGCCCAGTGTCTCTGGGACTAGGATGCCTCCCTCCAGACTTAGGCAGACAGTCTCCTTGGTAAAACTTCAGTGGAACCTCTCTCTGGAAACTTCAAAAGAATTTGCAGCAGGATAGGCCTCCAGCTATGCACAGCTGGGACCTTGATGGGACAAGCAGAATATTTAGCTTGACTGCCTAGAAGAGCAGCAGGCCTTCTGGTTGGGAATCACTCCTCCTGGGGAAGAACCCTGCTCTCTGAGGCTCCAAACTATTTATGCACTCCCCCAGCTATCTGGGCACACTCCCCAGGCTTTGTTTGGTGCCACATAACTATTCAGGCTGCTCATTTGTCTCTCCAACCCACTACATACTGGAAGCCTCCAGAAATATCACAT
>CM053026.1:661365841-661426702 GCA_028564925.1 Lithobates sylvaticus | reverse complement strand
GGGGTTCTACTCGCCCTAGACTAAATTATAGTAAACTTACCTCCCCAAAAGTACGAGGAGGATTGGGAATACCCGACATTCGTAAGTATCAGATAGCAAGTCACCTTACTAGAGTTGTAGACTGGAATGTCCATACCTCAGTTAAAGATTGGGTCAGAATAGAAAATCATTTCTCCCCGGTACCCTTAGCTCAAACCCCTTGGTTACATTTCCCAAAAATATCCAAATACTATAAGGACCACCCCTTAATCTTACCCACATTACGTGTCTTCAAGCAAGCGTGTACTAAATATAAGATCTCAGATACTAATGGCCCTTTAACCCCTCTCAGATGGAATCCTTTGTTTCCCTCTGGAATGAAGGCCTGCTATCTGAGAGATTTATGGCCGTCTGACAACATTCGCACCATGCATTTTTATAAGGATAATAAACTTCTCTCATTTTCAGACCTTTCCGAAATACTCAAACCTAAGGTGCTGCCCTATTGGTCCTTTATACAAATTAAACATTTTTTGAACTCGCAAGCAGCCGTTGCAGAATGGTCCAGACCTATTACTCCATTCGAAGATATGTGCCTTAAAACGGAACCCCAACGTCACCTAATTTCCTTTTCATACGCTATACTATTCCCCCAACATCCACCACAGAACCAGGTTAACATTGAACGATGGAAAAAAGACCTCTCCCTACATATACCCAACAATCAATGGGAATTTATCTATACGATCGCCCATAAGGGTTCCCTAAATGTTTGCGTGCAAGAGAATGCGTTCAAAATATTATCTAGATGGTATAATACTCCATCTAAATTACATAAAATTTACCCATCACTTTCCCCAATATGTTGGAGATGTTGTACTGAGACTGGAACTCTCTTGCATATATGGTGGCATTGTAGTAAAATTCAACCTTTCTGGGCGATCGTTCATAAAGTGATACAAATGGTAACAACACACAAACTAGACTACTCCCCAGCACAATTCCTCTTACACTACCCAGCATGCACAAAACGTACCTACTTACATTCCCTACAGATGCACATGGTAGCTGCTGCAAACATGTGTATTCCAAGGAATTGGCGATCCACACTTCCACCAACTGTGAAAGACTGGTTCACCCGCCTTCAAAAAACAGTACACATGGAAGAAATAATCCACCAATCTAGAGAAACACAAACACAATTTCTTGAAACCTGGTCTTGTTGGATTCATTTTACCGAATCTCAGGATTTTCGGGACCTACAGAATGATCCCTCAATACTACAGGGTAACCCTTCCTCACCATAATATGTGAAGGGTCACCCCTAGTTATACCCCGGTCCCCTGGAGCGTCCTTACAAAGCACCCTTTTAACACTCCTGACTATCTCCCTCCTTTCTCCCTATATTCCCAGGATATTTGATCTTACAATATTGTTGTAATGTGTTGGCCGATTTATGTGGGATTTTATGTATTATATATATGTATTGGATTTAAAAGCGCCCACCATACAGCTACGGAGATTCACGCAGGGAACCATTTGTTGTAATGTGTTGGCCGATTTATGATTTATATATATTCCACACACAGTATTAGAGTAACCAGGCCAGATATTAGTTGACAATATTATCTGTTACCCTTTGATGTGTAAATCTTATGCAAGTTGTGTGTGTGTGAGGAATGGCCTTTTAACCTAGATGAACATTTCAAAGGGAGTATTTACTGATGGTAATTAGAATTGAGGGGGGTATTCATGGTAAACATTTGGTTGACCCCCCCCCCCCCCCCCCCCCAGTGTCAGACCAGTATTTGAGAAGACAGTCAGGCTGTCATGCAGTCTAAGAAAATATCTCAGAGGTGGGTCGGTGTGATTATGAAGGCACAAGTCTAGGAAAGATATTCCTTGTCATATGAACTCTGTTGGATTTTTTATCATCTGTAAGACTGTTCTGTTTTAGAAGTCAATAAAGTGCTTCTCTCTGGGAGAATCGGGTTTTGCTGCGGAGAAGTACTTTTTAATAACTACATACCATCTAGGAACTATATATTAGATCACTACATTGGTGCCGTTCAAGAGACCAGAAGAGCATTTTCAGGACTTAGTAACAGAAGTCGGTGGTGACAACAATCCGTGAGTTTGACAGAAGTCTGATGGAGACCCAAGACCTGTGCTGTGACTCTAACGTCTGGTTGTGACATAAGAGAGTCTGATCTACAAAATCAAACAAGTTTGGAACCCCAGAATTATTCTCTGGAGACTGGAAACGAAGAAAAGGACTGTATCGTGTACCAGAAGACCTGAGCTGGAAGCTGAAGGAGTAATTAATGCGGTGAGTAAAATATTTCTTTTTTTTAATTATTAATAATATAGTCAAAATGCTTACTCAGTGTGAAGCTAGTGTCAGTTCTGATAAAGTTAACAGATGGGTGTTAAAATGTATTAAGCGTCATGGCGGTCCTTATGAAGTTCCAGAAAAATATAAGCAGACATGGACTATGATGAATGAATTTTTAGAGAAAACTGTTTTTGATAGCAAAATTTCAGAAAGTAAAAGAAAAGGTTGTATTGTACAGGGCTTGTTATCTTGCTGTTTAACAATGGAAAGTTCTTTGAAGGATAAGGTTGAGGAAATTACCCAGTTACAGAGTGCAGTTGATAATAGCAACAAGGTTTGTCAGAGGTTACAAAACCAATCAGAAAGTGAGACTGTAAATTTAAAATTGCATGCAGTCACCATTGGGGGTGCGTTGCTTGAGAAATCTAAACGTTGTGATGAATTATCAGAGGAAAATGAGAGATTGAAATTAAGAATTATGGAATTAGAGAAGAGATCTCAGGAATGCAGATATGCATCAAATCTGCAGCAAAATACAGATGAGTCCAATTGGGCAGAAAGAGGTCTCCCGTACGGGTCTGACTCACGGCCCCTGGAGGTGGGTACAGGAGGCACGGGAGTCAAGAAGGGTAAGGGAGCCTGATGGAAGGGTTCCGGAAGTTAGTAATAGAGGTCCGCTGGTGGCGAGATGAAGTACAGGTAAGCAGAGTTCATCAATGGCAAGGTGAGGTACCGGTATGCAAATGTTCACTGATGGCAAGGTGAGGTAATGACAAGTAGATACACGTCACTCAGCAGAAGCGGAATAATGATGGGGGTTCCAAATACAGATGGTGCAACTCACTGTTGGACGGATGTGGTACTGGATAAGCAGGCACAGGTCCCTTGAGCAGGAGAGATAGGCAGTCCGGGTACAAGCAGAAGTCGGCAACGTTCAGGCGGCAAGGTACAGAGGGGCTGGCAGAAGAATGGTCAGTCAAGCAGGGGTCTGAGGCAGGCGGAAATCCAAATAGTCCAAAGGGTAAGCCGGGGTCACACAGGTAAGCAAGGTATCACACTGGAGCAAGGTAAATCACTGGAACAAGGTAGATCACTGGAACAAGGTAAATCACTGGCGCAAGGTATCAGGTATACTGAAGATCAGGCAGCACTAGCCAGCAGGTGCTGCCTGATTAAATAGGCCAGTTGGCGCCAACAGCCTGCACAGGTGTGTGCAAGTCACAGCGCGCGCACCCCCCGGCCGCCAGCTTGCGCGCGCACGCAAGCCCGCGCCCACAGGAGCGCGCACATCAGCCCACGTCGGCGCGCGCCGGCGCGCGCCCACCAGGCGCCTAGAACCGCGATTTTCCTGACAATTACATGCAATTCTTAAAGAAATAGGAATGATTCCCTGCCATGATTTAAACAGATTTTTAAAATGGTTTTGTGACTTGCAGAATGTCAGAGATATGTACAATCTCAACCCATCTGATTTAGAACGAGTTATGCAACATTCTATAGGAAGTAGTCTTTGGATGAGGATTAAACACATCTGTATTCAGCCTATGAGGATAAGGGACATATTACTGGAATTATTATGTGTTTTGTATGGTGTACGTTCTGACGTTACTGTTCATGGGAAGATCAAACAAATGCAAAGTGAATCTCCCTGTGAATTGTCACACAGGATAACAGCCATTATGGAAATATTGGTCAGTAATAATCTTGCATTTGAGCATGGTGGCTTGTTACATATGAGTATATTTCTACATGCTTTGCATGAAGATATCAAACAAAATATTTTACTAGTTACCCCAAATCCTCATGATTTAAAAGACGTATTGTTGAAAGCAGACAATTTATGGAGAAAGTCAAATGAGCAAGCTGTCAAAATTGATTTAGCCACATTGTTTAGGACAAATACTGAACATAAAGATCAAAAGATAATGTCTTATGATAACAAACAAAGAGGAAACACCAGGTCAAATATAGGTGATATTAATATAAAAAACAGAGCTGACCAAAATCATAATAAAAAAATGTCTAAGGCCTGGATACCGTTTTTCTCAGTTAAAACAGAAATATGACCACTTGAAGATTGAGTACGATAAAATGAAAATAGAACATTACACATTGCTGGAACAGCTGAACAGAAATCCGTCTGTTTTTGGATGCAAATGACACTTCTATAGCAGTGGGGGGTGATGCGTAAATAGTCATTTGTTTTAACTTCAAAGAATTTTTAAGGACCTTGCTAATTAGTTTTGTTGGAGAGTTTTTTGTTTTTCAGATATATTGGAGATACTGCATGTGAATAGCATGTGAACTGCAAGCTGAAAATTGCTGGCTAGTGGGGGAGAAACGCTGAATAAACAATATCATGGACTCTCTCAATATTCATCAAGCAATTTTTTTTTTTTACATTAATTTTTTTTTTCCTCTTGTCAGTGGACCTTTCCCTATATTTTTTTTTTTTTTTTTTTTTTTTTTCACCCTTTCCCATTTTTATTCATCATGCCCTATTTTTTATGTTTTATTTTTCACCCTTTCCCATTTTAATTTTTTTTTTTTTATTATGTTTTATTTCTTGAACTTTATCTTAAAACCAGAGCGAAACATTTAAACCTAAAATAATGTTCACGTTACATAACATGTTACATGTTGCATATTACATATTGCATATTGACCAATATATTTGATATCTAAGGTGAGATGCTGCACAATGGCTTGGCATAGCATAAATTATAGTATGTTGGGTGGTTTTCCTAAATTTATAAGAGGGGTGAGTGCAATTCATCACTCCCGTCATGATTTGAAACTTTGTTGAATCAGTCGTTGATAATATGCTAAAGGCTATGACATATATGGATGAAAAAAAAGACCTAACTTTACTGGCAAGATTTTCCACTGCTGCTTTGTCTGGATAGAAGATATGATAAACATGATGTCAAGCTGATTCTATCTGAAAGTGGGGGATTATATATGGATTATATGGATATATGGATTATAGATTGGTATATAGATTGGAATACCATTCAGGTGGAATTATGGACTGAATGATTCAAGTAACTGCTCTATTGTGGAGGCAATGAGGAGTCGGCCTACAGCAAATTACAAATACAAACATATATATATATATCCAATAATAGCAGTTTTTTTCTGCCGTATCCAAACCTTTTTGAACTTGAAAGTGAGTGCTGGCACATTGATGGTTCTTCTTACTATAAAGATGGAAGTAGAATTTCAGGATTTGCTGGTGTTTGTGCAAAAGCATCTTTAAAAAAAATGAAAACCTTGAGCCTGGAGATGAGAATCCTGGATTTATGTGGATCGGAGCTCCCAGCACACCAAGCACACCAAGTTTACTTTCAGTGAGAGATGTGATGACGTCAGATCGAAGGATGGACTGTGACATCAGCTCGTTTTTGTGCAATATTTAAGATCTTGATGTGATATAATAAGGCCTAACAGCTATATGGGCCACGGATGTTTACCAAATCCTTTTCCAGTCATGGTCTAAAGCTATATTATCTAATGACTTTTTCATGGGGATATTTTAGAGGCTGGTGAAGAGAGATGTAACCAGTTTCAACTTTATATTTCATATGAGCCATTGTAAAGCATCCAATACCTCAAATCGGTAATGCTATGTTTGTTGCTTGATTTATGGGTCAGTTCTAGTAGTTAGAACGACCCAAGTGGGGGTATATGTTGTAATGTGTTGGCCGATTTATGTGGGATTTTATGTATTATATATATGTATTGGATTTATATATTCCACACACAGTATTAGAGTAACCAGGCCAGATATCAGTTGACAATGTTATCTGTTACCCTTTGATGTGTAAATCTTATGCAAGTTGTGTGTGTGTGTGAGGAATGGCCTTTTAACCTAGATGAACATTTCAAAGGGAGTATTTACTGATGGTAATTAGAATTGAGGGGGGTATTCATGGTAAACATTTGGTTGACCCCCCCCCCCCCAGTGTCAGACCAGTATTTGAGAAGACAGTCAGGCTGTCATGCAGTCTAAGAAAATATCTCAGAGGAGGGTCGGTGTGATTATGAAGGCACAAGTCTAGGGAAGATATTCCTTGTCATATGAACTCTGTTGGATTTTTTATCATCTGTAAGACTTTTCTGTTTTAGAAGTCAATAAAGTGCTTCTCTCTGGGAGAATTGGTTTTGCTGCGGAGAAGTACTTTTTAATAACTACATACCATCTAAGAACTATATATTAGATCACTACACTCATTGGGGAGATTTACCTTCAATTCCTGTCCCATAACCAAAACAGGAAGTGAGTTGAAATCCCTACAAGTTAAAGGCATATCTTAGGACCCCCAGGTCACCAGAACCAGTGTCCCCAATAGAAGATTTCCCCTCTATTTCTTTTCTGGGGACAACCAAAAAATTTGTGATTTTCTTTTACTTTCAGACAGTAATAAAAATCTGAAAGGGGTTCTAATCCATCTCCACTCTGTCCAAAACAAAAAAAATACTTTTGTCTTTAGTTATACTTTAAGGAAATCAACCCCATTGATTTTCATATTTAGGTTTCTATGCATTAATGTTGAGAGAACTGATCCAAAAAGGTAGAGACTACTCAAAATGGACTTTTATATTTTTACAATCCCTGAGTACCGCATGCCTGGACCAGTACTTATTTACCTCATGCATTTTCAATAGTGTTCTTAATGCTGAGAAATACAGGCAGATACTAATTCATCATGCCATACCATTGGGACCCAAATGTATTCTACAGCAGGACAACAATCCCAAACATACAGCCAATGTAGAATAAAGAGTCTTGAATGCGAATGTTTGGTCCCCACAGAGCCCTGATCTCAACATCATTAAGTCTGTCTGGGATTACAAGAAGAGACAGAAGGATTTGAGGCAGCCTACATCCATAGAAAATCTGTGGCTAGTTCTCCAAGATGTTTGGAACAACCTACCCGCTGAATTCCTTTCAAAACTGTGTGCAAAGGGTGGTCACACCAATTATTAATTTGATTTGGATTTCCATTCTGTTTATTTACTTTACATTTTGTTAATTGATAAAAAATAAACTATTAACACTTCTGTTTCTGAAAGCATTCTTAATTTACAGCATTTTTTCGCACCTGCACAGTACTGTAGCTGGGGGAAGAGTTGTGGATGGCTTTGTAGGTTGTTAGTATTTTGAATTTTATTCATTAGGTGGCAGAGAGCAGCAGGGGACACTGAACGGTTGGTAAGGTGGATGAGTCTGGCAGCAAGATTCATGATGGACTGAAGGGGAATAGCCTATGTAAGGGTAGGCCAACAAGGAGGGAGTTGCAATAGTCAAGGCTAGAGATAACCGGGAGTGAATTAGAGAAACTAGAGCACTGTAAATCTGTGGGCTGAGGATCAAAGCCACTTCAGACAAGTCCAGAGGATGTTTGAACAGAGGGACCATTGTGGTTATATCCCTGGGATTGGTAATAGGGCATTGCTGCCATTGACTAGACATGTGCACAACAAAAAAATTTGTTTATTTTCGTTTCGTTTTTTTCGTTTCCGAAAAAAAATTGTTTTTTTTCGTTTCGTTTTTTTCGTTTCCGTTGATTCGTAACGATTCGTACATTCGTAAGTCGTCGGTGTTCGGATTCGTAACGATTCGTACATTCGTAAGTCGTCGGTGTTCGTATTCATAACGATTCGTACATTCGTAAGAGTTATTTTTACGTTGATTCGTTTTTTCGTTAGTTTAATTTTCGGACACATTCGTATTTATTCGTATATTCGTAACATTCGTAGATTCGTAATCGGAGCATAATTCATAATTTTATGTAATGTGTATGCTATTATTACATTTTAATAATTTACGAATCGAAAAAAAAGTTACGAATCGAAAAAAAAGTTACGAATGTACGAATTTTTTTGTTCAATAGAGACACAGAAAATTACAAATCGAAAAAAAAAAAAAATAAAGTTACGAATCGGAAAAAAAGTTACGAATCGAAAAAAAAGTTACGAATGTACAAATTTTTTGGTTCAATAGAGACACAGAAAATTACAAATCGAAAAAAAATAAATAAAAAAGTTACGAATCGAAAAAAAGTTATGAATTGAAAAAAAAAAAAAAGTTACAAATCGAAAAAAAAGTTACGAATGTACGAATTTTTTTGTTCAATCCATTTGAAGCACGTTTAGCAGCGCCATTGTAAGGGACACGGAAAATTACCAATTCAACAAAAAAAAAAAAGTTACGAATGTACGAATTTTTTCGTTCGTTTTCGTTTTTCGGATTTTCTTCATTAGTACATTCATTGTTTCTAATTAGTTTTTTTCGGATTTTCGTTGTTTTTCGGATTCGTTCGATTCGAATGATTCGTTAATCGGATTTGTACGATTCGAACGATTCGTTACGATTTGTTATTCGGATTCGTACGATTCGAATGATTCGTTCATTCGTACGAAAACGAACGAACGAAAATAACGAAAAAAAACGAAACGAATTGCACATGTCTACCATTGACTTGTTGCTGCTAGTGGAGGCTGAGCACATAGGGAGTTGACATTTGACTAGCAGCCTTTACCAATGCATGCAGACTTTACTGCAACTGTACATATGTGCACCACTGTGAAGACTGAGCCCCAACGCTAGCTGGCTGAAGAACTAGGGCAAAAGTAATGTCTCTTTAGATAAACTGCTCTATAAGGACTTCAACTACTGCCTATAGTAAGGCTTTCCATTGCAGTAGACCTGGGTCTTTGCATAGTCATTCCTAGAGTGCACTATAGAAATATAGCAATATAGTTATTACAATACTTTACATCACTGTAGTTAATGTTTTAGTAGTTTTGCTTTATGTGTATTTGTAGGTTATCAGGTATAGATCAATTCAACTATATAGAGCTCTACAGCAAGCTGCTATAAGCTAGTAATCATACTGTCTAGTGAATTGTGGTTGAATAAATCTTTGATTTGCTCATTTATGTATTTACTGCCATATACTTTAGCTCATAGCAAAATACTAAGTTCTGTTTCCACTAATCAGCCTGGTGTCTACTTCCTGATACTGAATCTTAGTTGTGTGCAGATTATTTACCTTTGTGGTCTCAACAGTAATTGCAATTTCTATTTGCTTAACCTGGTATGTCAGAGGGGCCAAGGCTGTCCACAGAGTCAAGGCATAGAGCAAAGAACTCAAACTATCAAGTGGATCCTCTGGGTGTAGCACTACATTCTCAACAAAAGTTGATCTTTAAATTATAATATGATGGTATGCAGAATTAAAATGTTCGTTAACCCCCAAAAAATTATATATATATATATATACCCTGGTCCCTTAAAGCATATTTAACATATTAAACAGTGCTTGTGCTATATAATCTGCCCCCCTCTAAACCTGCCTGAACCTTCCTGTATCCCCTTTCTGGTCTGACCACGATATTCAGGGCTGCTGAGCCCAGACCACCGTGGTCAGAGTACATCCCTGCATCACCTGCTCTCAGCTCTCATCTCTTCCCATCATCCCCTCCTCCCTGCCTGTCAGTTGTGTCTGTGTCTCTGTCCCCGCCCCCCTCCGATGCCGCTATTAGTAAAATAAAAAAGTTACAATGGTCACTGCCAGCCCCTCTATTAGAGCCTGGTATACCACACTGTATTCTTTTATAAAAACGAGGCTTGTAAATGCCTTTTAGAGCAATCTTCAGGCCGGTCACATGACTCTCAGCTGGTTTCCAGGGCTACTGCAGGAGGCGATGTGACCTCCCCAGCTGACGTCAGAGGGAAATCTCCCTCCTGCAATATCCATGTATTGGAGGTATTCAGCGGCCAAGAGTCATGTGACCGGCCTGAAGACAGCTCTAAACAGGTATTTAGAAGCCTTGTTTTTATAAAAGACTAACTCAGTGTGCTATGCCAGGCTCTAATAGAGGGACTGGCATATACTTAATTAAATGGGTTTACTAACACTTTAATTAAGATTTCTCAAAATCAGCGTAGCTTCAATTCTTTATTCTTTTCATGATTCCAAGGTGGTCTTTGTTATTACCTTGTATTTAGTTAGGTAATTTTGGTTCTGTACAGTATTACTAGGTATATATAATTGTTTGGACCCCTCTATATTGCCTGAACTTGGTTGGCCGGTGATGGCCCGTTGACAGTCTTGAGGACTCTTTTACCTATGAGGGTATTTAGGAAGGGTTTTGTTTCTTTGTTAAAGTGGTTCTAAAGGTAGACCACACCTTCTGTGTCCAGCAGCCTCCTTCAGCCCCCTAATACTTACCTGAGCCCATCTCCATCCAATGATGTTGCACAAGAGGCTCGGCTGTCCGGGACTCCCCCCCTCATTGGCTGAGACAGCAGCAGGCGCCATTGGCTCCCGCTGCTGTCAATCAAAGTCCGTGAGCCAATGAGGAGAGAGAGGGGGGGGCCGGGCCATGGCTCCATGTCTGAATGGACACAGAGCAGCGGCTTGGCTTGGGTGCCCCCATAGCAAGCTGCTTGCTGTGGGGCCACTCGGCAGGAGGGATGGGCAAGGAGAGCCAATGAGGGACCTGAGAAGAGGAAAATCGGGGCTGCTCTGTGCAAAACTACTGCACAAAGCAGGTAAGTATAATATGTTTATTATTTTTAAGCAACAAAAAAAAAAACAAGACTTAAGTATCATTTTAAGTTTGTATTTTTTCATTCTTCTACTAATTCTTTAATAAAAATGTTATAGAACAAAAAGAAAGATTGCTCAAAATCTATAAAAACACATGTTAAAAAAGCACAATTCTGAGAAATCATCCATTATGTACTAATCAAAGTTAAAAACCTTCATTTTTGCTGCCTCTATAGAAAAGCTATCCACAAAATGTTCTAAAAAAAAAGTCACTTGCTTAATGAAGAACACTACTCTACAAGTCCTGTGCCATTCACTGTCTTCACTCGTACCTGATCACATAATCAGTAGTGTTCACTTAGTTTCTACATAAGGAATCTGGTTCACAGATGTGCTGAATTATGGTGTACATTAGATTTGCTGCAGAATACATAATCCATTCACAGCAGTTGCTGCCATCAAAGTAGCTTACGCTGATACTTCCACAGTCACACAGACACGCAAGGGCTGGTTTCTGTGGGTATGGAAGTCAGTTAAGCTGGTACTTCTGGATTTTGGGAATACTAGCAACCCTACAAAACCCCTAAAACACAAAAAAGACACACAAACTCAGTGTAGACAGCTAAAGATAGCTTAACCACCACAAACTTATACAAATACAAATATTAACAATGTGATAATAAGCTGTATTGTGCCAGAAACAACACCAATAAATTGCATAAAAAATTGCATAAAAAATATTGCATGAAAAATAAGTAGATAAATTATAAAGTATATGCAAATGTAAAATAAATAAATAAACCAATTCAAGATTATAACGTCCAAAACCATGCAGTTTTAGCGAAACCAAAACCAAAGGCTTTGGTAATTATAAAGTGCTCAGTGACTTCCTATTGTAGTGAACACAGGAAAAAAAATCCAGGTGACTTTCGGTGCTCCCCCTTGTGGTTCCCCACTCACCAGCTGCAGTAACCCCTGCAGGGGTATTACGCATGTAAGGAGGGTTGGTGCCCAGATGATGTTATAATCCTAAGCATTCGATATTCAGCTATTATAGATCATCCAAAGGTATCTCACTCCTGGATCCGTTAGGATACACCTGATGTGCTCAGGGGGCAGATCTCCCAGCTGTATTGGTATCCAGCTCCTGACTCTCACCACTCTCCGATGCAGCCAAGGGTATGCATACGAGAAAAAATAAGTGTAGTAAAAGGTTTTTGGGAAAAAATATTTATTATAAGAAGTATATATTATATAAAAAGCGCTAACAAAAATCGTAAAAAATCCATGAAAAAAATGATAAAAAACAGGTTTTCCACAAAAAAAGATAAAAAGTCCTCAAAAAAACGATCTACATCTACTGGACAAGCATAGGTGGCTTCTAGGGTTGTGGAGTAACGCTAACAGCGTGCGTTTCAGCTGCACTCCACAGACACCTACAGCCGCTATCGTACCCGGAAGTGATGTCAGTACGTGGTAACGCCTTACATACGTTTCGTTTGTGAACGCTTTCTGTCATACGCTGCATGATCGTATAATTACATACGGACCATCAGGGGGAAGAAAGGGCGCAATGCACAATAGGAGATGCCAACCCAGGGGAACCACCCTCTGAGAGGTACTCCATGTGCTGCAGCCCAGACACAAGCCATGGGAAAACCATGGTAGCAGCTGGCGCTGAGGCACTTGGCGGCCGCATATTCGCAGCAATTCACCCCTAGTGAACGGCATGAGCCACAGGCAGCACAAGCGCCAATTTCAGTTAGAACGTGGTGCTTTCCCTACCTTTTGTGTACCCACAGTTTCATCCTGCTGTGATTGTGATACAAGTAATTTAGTTCAGATTATTATCGTCAAATAATAAAAAATATAAATTATTGTTTGGATTCTATCAAATGGCTCTAAAGCCCTTCATATATTAGTGGGAGTTTTAGATCTCAATCTGACCTGAGGTTCTGATGATACAAAATGTGGTGATACCGTGCTGCTCTCTGTCAGTAATAATTCTAATGGCTACAGGATACTAGGATGGAAGATCTGATAAGCAGGGTGGCTTAGGTGTCCCACAAATTTGGCTTTATAATCTGGCCTCTTGATTAACGCAACTAACTCAGTGGAATATTCTTGACTCTAAGTTATCATGGCTTAGATTTTAAAGCTTTTCTATTGTGCCATATTTTTTTTGGCTTTTGTGGTCCAATGGTACTGTAATGCATGATTTATTGAAGCGTAACCTAGTGGTAGATC
This sequence comes from Lithobates sylvaticus, assembly GCA_028564925.1. Classification (NCBI taxonomy): domain Eukaryota; kingdom Metazoa; phylum Chordata; class Amphibia; order Anura; family Ranidae; genus Lithobates; species Lithobates sylvaticus. Next base: position 661,413,580 of record CM053026.1, on the reverse strand, counting down.
CATCCCTTAAGCCTTGGCACCTTTATAAGGACAAATATACATTATCCTTCAAAACATCTCCATGATCTTCCTTTCTGGGTGACCCAAAATTTATAGGGGCATTCTCCAGACCTGGTGACTTTTACTGGTGGCGATCTCATGCTATAACCAATTTGTCATGTCTCCAAGAGGACTCATCGCTTATTTCCTTCTCACGGCACCCAACAATTGAAAGATATTCCACAATTTCTGACTCCCGCACTATGTATGTGGCAATTTGTCACACACACCCCAGAGATAAGGGGCTGATCTCTTTTTCTTTAATCGGTTTTTATTGAGATTTTACCGGTAAAAAGTCTACGGTCTTCTCTCCTACCCTAAAACCCCAATTGGGAGCACTTTTGTGTCCCAGGAGGAGAGAAGACCTGACGTGAGAAGGATTGGTGAGGATAAGAGCCTCTATAGCTTGTAGATCAAACCTTTATGTACTTATATAGACACTGGAACTGAGTTCAACTTACATATTGTTCGGTCAAGAAAGTAGTAAAACATATGTGGTATTATTACAAAACTGTTGCACCTTTAGACCAGTTTACCCAGGGACTCCAAGCTTCTCGGGTCTTTGTGGCTTGACCCTTGCTGGCAGCCATTATAGTTTCATAGCTGTAGTGTAAGTTTACTAGGTCAATAGTATGGGCAACGGTCGGGACCTTTTCTAATTTCCATAGTCTCCTTATATTTAGTCTTGAGGCCAGTAGTATGTGGGTTGTAACATGTCTGAGGGGATGAGGCAATTCTTCAATTCTTAGATTTAATACCGCAAGTTCGGGTGAAGGGAGTACTATGTTTTTGGTTACGTTTGAGATGAGTTTAAATGTGTTTTTCCAGTATGTCCGGATATAGGGGCATGACCAGAATGTATGGATCATGTCACCTTTAAACGATTTACAACGCCAACACGTGCTAAGCCCCATACACACGCTCGGATTATCCGAGGACCAGGTCCGTCGGATCATGTCCGTCGTACTTTGTCCGATGTTTGTTTTGCGTACACACGGTCGGACAAAGTTGTCGGAAAATCCGATCATTCTGAACGTGGTGACGTTTGTTGCCTACGACGGGACTACGTAGAGGCTAGTAGCCAATAGCTTTGGTCTTGTAATGTGATCTGAGCATGCGTAGCACTTTGTCCATCGGAATTCGCTACACACGATCGGATTTGGTGTGATCGGACTTTGTTGTCAAAAAATCTATCCAGCAGGAGATAGGACTTTGTCCGTCGGACAATCCGATGGAAACTGTCCGATGGTGCCTACACACGGTCGGAATTTCCGACAACATTGTCTGATAGGACAGAATCCATCGGAAAATCCGACCGTGTGTATGGGGCTTTAGAGGTTTGGGGATTGAAGGAAAGGGCTGAGCATTTTGTGGCCTTATAAATGGATTTTAGTGCGTACTTCCATTGTTCATCAGAGTAAGAGTGAGTTAAGTCTGCTTCCCATTGTTAGCATGTGGGCAATTTAGTAAAACATTTTTTTGTTGGAGGAGGTTGTAAAAGTGGGAAATGCCTTTTATTTTGGAGAGAGGATTTGTTAAGAGTTCCCAAGTCTTTGGAGGAATAGTGTACAGGGGAAAGGGAATTGTATTCAGGCAGTGGTGGATTCTTAAATATGTAAAGAATTCGGATGGGGGAAGATCGAACTCTCTTTGTATTAGGTAGAAGGGTTTGGGTTGTTTCCCATGAATTACATTTTGTAATGAGTGGATCCCTTTAAGGGTCCATTGGTGGTTATTTACTAAAGGAAAATCCACTTTGCACTGCAAGTGCACTTGGAAGTAAAGTCGCTGTAGATCCGAGGGGGACATGCAAGGAAAATAAAAAACAGCATTTTAGCTTGCACATGATTGGATGATAAAATCAGCAGAGCTTCCACTCATTTCAGATCTACCCCTTAGATTTAGGGCGACTGCACTTCCAAGTGCACTTTCAGTGCAAAGTGGATTTGCCTTTCGTAAATAACCCCCATTGTGTCAGTGTCAGATCTGGTGAGAGATATTGGAGGGATTCCAGGGGTATTTGGTGGAGCGGATTGGTAGTAGCGTAGTCAGAGAGGCTGATCAGTTTTTTCCAGGCTTGGACTAAGGCTGTCATGGTTGGAGAAATGGTGAACAGAGTCTTGGAGCCTAAAGGGGTACTCAGTAGCCAATTTTTTAGGTTAGGACGAATGAGGGATAAACTCTCTATTTGACCCCAAGGAGTGATAGGATGGGGTTGGAACCATTCTGGTAATTGGGCTAGGATGGCTGCAAGGTAGTAATCCTTGAAGTCAAGGGAGCCCACACCGCCTGCCAATTTGTGTTTAATAAGTTTTGAGTGTGCCCATCTGGGCCGTTTACCTTTCTAGAGATGTTTGTTAAGAACTGTTTGGAGGGATCTTAAAAATGATGTGGTAATAGGTATGGGAAGAGTTCTAAAATAATACAGTATTTGCATGAGACATATCAGTTTGAAGGCTGCTGGCCTTCCTGACCAGGATAGTTTGTGTTTCGTTATTTGTTGGGAGTCTGTTTGGATCTTATGGAGAAGGGGTAATAAGTTGGTGGAGAAGAGATTTTTGACTGATCTTGTTAATTTGATCCCTAGGTAGGAGATGTCTTTTTCTGCCCATGTGGATTGATGTTGTAGTTGTAATAGATTTTTTGTTATGGCATCTAACTTGTTCACTTTATAATAAGAGATCTCGCTAAACCAAGTCAACATTTTTTGCACTTCTGTCAGGAAAGAAGCTGGGTTTGTAAGGATTAAAATCACTGAGGTGTGCCGCTAGGGGTTCCATGAGAAGATTGAATCTAAAAGGAGATAACGGCCAGCCTTGGCGCATGCCATTGGTTATAGGAAATGGTCAGGAAGTCATGTCTACTGGGAACACTTGGGCCGAGGGGGTAGAGTACAGTGCCATGATGGCGTTAAGAATATAGTCTCTGAAGCCAAATTTTTGGAGTACCAATTTGAGGTAGGACCAGTGTACTCTGTCGAAGGCCTTCTCTGCGTCCAAAGAAAGGAGTAGAGAAGGCGTTCCAGTATGTTCTGCGTGATGAATTAGATTGATCAACCTACTAGTGGCATCAGATGCCTGTCTGCCATTAGTGAAACCAGTTTGGTCCCTGTGGATGAGGGTGGGCATGATATTTTTAAATCGAGATTGAGGAGGGATATCGGGCGAAAGTTTTGGGGTGTGTTCGGCTCCTTCCCTGGTTTTGGTATTGTTATTATTAGTGTCTTTAAAGATTCAGATGGGAATTGGGAAGAGGAGGCAGCGCTGTTAAATACATCAATCATGTGTGGGATTAAGCAATCAGAGAATTGTTTGTAACATTCTCCTGAAAGGCCGTCCGGTCCTGGGGCTTTCCCTGTGGGAAGTGAATTAATGGTCGGTTGAATCTCTCGCTCCGAGAACAGGTCATTCAGGGATGAGAGTTGTTTGTCAGTCAGGGTAGGTAGGTGGATGTTTTGAAGAAAACAGTTAATGTCGTCATGAGAGGGTTGTGGAGTCTGAGGATCCTGTTTTAAGTTATATAAGTCACTATAGTATTCACTGAATGCGTTGGCGATGTCTTGGGGGTTCGTCAATGAGGTGTTAGTGTAGGGGTGGTATAGTTGTTGAATTTAGGTCTTGGTTCTTTTACCTTTAATACGTTGTGCTAGGCGTTTTTCAGCATTATTGGATGTGGAATATGTGGTGGCTTGAAAACTTACGTTAAAGGTGGTCATAGGAATGTAAGAGTAGTGTTCGAAGTTCTTGTCTCAGGGACATTAGTTGGTCTAGTTGTGGGGTCTGAGGATTGGACTTGGATTGGATACACTGCGTCCTCTTCCTTTTGTGAACAGAGCTAAGTTTCATCAAAATTCCTATTATATAAGCTTTGTGTGCACTCCACACCACGTTAGGGCCAGACACTGAGCCTTTGTTAAGAATAAAGAATTCTTTAATTTGGTCAGAAATCTCTGGTGCATAATCATTGTGTTGTAATATGTAGTTGTTTTCTCTTCAGAGAAATGTGTTGTGATGGTGTTTAGAATCTCCAATGGTGATTGAAATTGGGGCATGGTCTGACCATGTGGTGGTGTGGATTACACAGGCAGAATTTTTTTTGTAAAAGCCATTTGTCTATTAAGAACAAATATATTCTTGAATAGGAGTTATGTCTTGGGGAAAAATAGGTAAAGTCTCTCTCAGATGCGCGGTGGCATCTCCAAACGTCAAATAGATTGTGAGTAGAAATTAGATTTATCAGCGGAGAGTCCCTTCTTTTTGCTGCAGATGTCGTGTCCATATGTATGTCTGGGACTAGGTTGAAGTCTCCACATATGACTAGGTGTCCCTTTTGTAAGGGTTTGGCAATATGAAGGACTTTGTGCAAAAACTTTGACTGTTGTGTGTTTGGGGCATAAACGTTGATAAGAGTATATGGTACTTTTTTGATGGTACAGACCAGAATTATGTAGCGGCCTTCAGGATCTAGTGTCACGTTAGAAGGGTGGAAGTCTGCATCATCTTTAAGTGCAATCAGGACTCCTCTTGACTTGGTAGCGTGAGTGTCATGGTAGATGTGGGGGAATTGGTGGTTGTTGCATAGTTGTGAGTCAGACAGCAGAAGATGAGTCTCCTGGATGCAGACAATGTCACTATGAAGAGCCTTGGCTGTTTTCCAGAGTGAGTGATGTTTAGCAGGGTGGTTAAGTGTGATGTAGGTGGTGCGGAATATACAACACTTGTTAGCCGCTTTGTTGCAGGGACTGAGGTTTAGCGAGGACGAGAAGGTATGGGAGATGAGCGAAGGTCCAGGTTCCTGTCTGCAAGGTGGATATAAGAACTGCGGATAGAACAATATAGTAAAAACACAAGCAGTGCAAAAAAAACTGAGCTGTAAACTGAACTATAACTTTGTTGTAATAGAGGTAGAGGTGGAGCAAAACGCTGCTGCGACCTCTGTTAGGGGGAAAAACTGTCTGAAACTAAGGGAGCTGAGATATCAAAGAATTCCTCTGTCAGAGCCAGTGGGATTAAAAGAGAAGCAAGTTGGCCCAACATGGCTTTGAGGATTATTTCTACTTATCTGTAGTTTTGATCCAGGTTACGGCGGGGAATGGAAGTGCCGTTGCTTGGCGGGGGTGTTTTAGGTGATTCTTGTAAGATACCCCATGTGTGGAGGAGTTGCAGCCCTTTGTTGAGGTCGCTGACCATGTGGGATTTGCTGTTTTTGGTCATATTAAGCATTGCCGGATATCTCCACTTGTTTTGGATTTTGTGGTTTTGAAGACCTTTGGTGACCAGATTCATTTGTCTCCTCAATTGGAGGGTGTATTTGGAGAGATCTGGAAAGAATTGAATATCCGTGTAGGGAGCCGGTAGGGGGGTTTTAGTTTTAACCTCAAACATGAGTTTTTCCTTGATATGGAAAAAAATTACTCTCATCAGCACATCTCTGGGTACTGAGGCAGCAAGATGGGATGGTTTAGCAATTCTGTGGATTCTGTCTATTAAAATGTCTCGTGGAGACGCTTCAGGGATGATGATATGCATGAGCACTTTCACGTATTTGTGCAGGTCCGCCGGCAGTATATCGAGACGCATTTTTGCTTTTGCAGGGCTTCTGGTGAGGGGATCACACTCAGAGGGCTGATCGGAGAGTACAGGGGGATTTAGGCTGAAGGATCTCTCTGGAATTTCAACCGGGAGCTCAGTATAGGATTCCTGCGGCGCGGCCGGCCCGGTGCTATCTTCGATTTCACTGACCTTCCCCACAGGCTTGAAGGAGAATTCCATCAGTGTTTGGGGTTTGTACACCGCCATCCTCTTTCTGGACAATCCAAGCTCCTGGTTGTCTCTGGAGCAAGGATGGCCGTGGATTGAGTAGCTGCGTGGGCCGTCGTCTGTCTGTTGTTCTCCCTGGGGTGACGAGCTCAGTGTTTAAGCGGCCATCTTCAGCTCCGGTCGGCCACGCCCCCCCAAGGGGCTGATCTCTTAATTGTATCAATGTTTGACTTCATATGCTATCTCCCCCAAACTTTCATATATGATCAAATTGAAGGAAGAGCTTGGGGAGCAATTTAAGGAGCAGTAATGGGACGCTATGTGGACAAACCTCAGGAGATGTACCAAATCTTTAACAGTCTGTGATATTGAGGACTCATAAGGACTGGAATGAATGTTTATACATTTTTTATGTAACTCTTTGGGTACTGGGTGCATTTTTTTCATTTTCATCTGGAGACACAATGGGGGTTGCCTCCAGTTTCTTTCCAATTGTGACAGTATGTAAAAAAAAGAAAAATAACTTTTAATTTGTTTTATGATTTTGTTTTCTAACATGCTGTTACCATAGTAACACTGTACTGTTTTGGGGAAGTGATCAGGATTTTTTTATTTTTTTTGCTCATTATGATTGCTTATACCAATAAATTTCATTGGTATAAGCAACTATTTTTACAGAATGAAGCTAGTTCATTCAGTGTCTTTTGTTGTGATTAGCTGTGATTGATCAAAGCTAATCACATGGTACAGATGGGCTGTGATGTGACCAATCGCAGCTAGCAACAAAATTGTATACAAAGAATGGCATGAAAAGAAAACCATCCATTGTTTACAATTGTCGTATGATCTGCTGTGATTGGTCACAGTGATCACATGGTACTGGCAGCGGAGCGGTACAGTGATCAGTCATCGGCTGTGTCCGGTGCACACATCCCATGACAGATTGTGCTGCTGCACGGCCCCACGAGAGGTGTGTTCTGGGAGGACGTCATATGACATCCTCCCAGAACAATAGTGTTCCCGCCCGGCTGTTTTTTTACTATAGGCCGAGCGGGAAGGTGTTAAAAGTGACTTTATAGCTCTGTGTAAATAATGTACTACCTGCAAAGAACAGGCTTTTTACTCACCTGTCCCACCATATGTTACTTAGATCTTTGCTTTCTGGCAAAGAGAGCAAAGATCTTCACCTCTGACATACTTCCAGGTTTGTTTCCTGTCTTCTCTGATCCTCCCCTTCTTCCACAGTCCCCAATCTATCTCCTGATTAGTACAGAGCCTTGGGGGCAAGCGGCACATGCTCAGTTTGGTGTCCATTGCTAGAGATTTTTTATTTTTTTTGTGAGGATGCATGTGATCGGCACAGGGAAAATCAGCACTGTTCAGACAGAGGGTCAGTGGTTATGCAGCCTCATGGGGCAGTCAAAGGAGAATCAAAACTCCTCATACAAGCTTTAAGCAGCGCTCAGCCAGACACTGATAGAAGTCACAAGACATCTATAAACTGCTGCTGAGAAAAGGTATTTAGCAGTTTATATTCACTAAAATTATTGCAATGTTCTGTGTACTGTGGGAGACCAGATATAGTGAATGCAGGGTCCTGGGTTAAGTAACACTTTAAGTTATAGCAGTTCTTCAATTCTTAAGTTCTTCAGTGTACTGTAGTGTTAAGGTACATTCTTCTGTGGTCACAGATAGGGCCACCAATAGGTGGGTAGAACCAGCTCTCCTGTGCCAGGCCCAGGCACCATCAGTTCAGCAGCGGGCCCGGGGGGGGGGGGGGCACAGGGAATTACCTAAAAAACTTTTTGCTGCATGCACAATAATCCCACAGGCTGTGGCTCCCAGCAATTTAATAAAGGTTCCATGGGTCCCATTAGTTCAGCAACAGGGGCCAGGAGGACATAGGTCTAAATACTCATCGTCGACAGCAGTAATCCCCTGTGCCCTGACAGCTAAATTAAAGTTCTGGCCTCTTCTTCTATATCAATCTGCTGGGGCAGGCTGGAACTTTCTTAATGAATTGTCGGGAGCCATAGAACGGAGGATTACTCTGCCTGATCCCAAAAAATAGCAAATAGTCCCTTCTCTAGCCTCAGTCCCTGTTGCTGAACTGATGGAGCCCTGGGAACTTTTTTTTTTTAATTTCTGGGAGCCATGGCTGATGGAATTACGGTATGTTCACAATAAGATAATTAAAATTCTAGTAAACACTCCTGTCTCCAGTCAAATGACAAGGGAAAAAAAAATAATAATGATTTACAAGGTTAACCACAGTACCTCTAACCATGGTATTATATCTTACTCAATGAATTATATGTTGGTTACTTATCATCAGCTGTATAGCTGTAGTTTTTAATCTTGCCACAAGAGGGCTGTTGTAATAAGGATCACCACCAGCACTGTGTGATGCTTCAATAGTTGTTTTCATTATGTTTATGTTGTCAGGTAATAACAACCACTACAAACATACAGGTTATAAACTAAAAAAATATCCATAGCATAAAATATCATAGTATATATTTTATATATACTGTATATATAAAATACATTATATATATATATATATATATGTATATATATATATATATATATATATATAATATATATATATATATATATATATATATATATATATATATATATATACTGTATATATGATATAGATGTACAGTATATATATATATATATATATATATATATATATATATATATATATATATATATATATATATATATATATATATATACAGTATCTCACAAAAGTGAGTACACCCTTCACTTTTTTGTAAAAAAAATGTTTTATATCTTTTCATGAAAATTACACTTTGCTGCAATGTAAAGTAGTGAGTGTACAGCTTGTATAACAGTGTAAATTTGCTGTCCCCTCAAAATAACTCAACACACAGTCATTAATATCTAAACCGCTGGCAACAAAAGTGAGTACACCCCTAATGGATGAGAATATAATGAGATACGTCTCAGGTATTTTGTATGAAAGGCATGATGAAGTTTAAGGAAAGTTTAATGAAAAATATATCATTAGGAAGATGAAAAATATCCTTCAACAGGTCAAAGGTTGGGAGTTGGCCTCGAGAGATAATATGACTCAGCTTTTTAGTACCATAGTTTGCTCATATCTGTGGATTTCGAGGAAGGTTAGAATTTCTCCACAATGGGGTATTTGGAGAAAGAGCATCGGGATTATGATACCTCGAGATAGCTTGATGCCAGACCTTAACTAGTAGATTTAGATGGACTTAACATACAGTAAGTGACTAACTGCCCGCAGTCTTCTATTGTGTGCACACTGAGCTGTGCAGATGCAGCTCAGCTTGCATTCCTGACACACTCCCATCCAGTGGCGGCCCGTCCATTATGGGCACACCCCCCTCTAATCCAACGCGCCGGGCTCCTAATCTACATGCAGGGTGCCGGCTGGGATGTCATGTTTGCCACCCCTCAAATAATATACAGCACCAGCTGCCACTGCTCCGATCATTGCCCGATTGGCCAATCAAGGGGCCAAAAACCCAGCACCTGGAAGTTGCTGGGGAAAGGATGACAGCGGCCGGCGAGGAATTAGCTGCCACATTGCTGGAATGAGGATGTGAATATTTCTGTAGGCCAAGTTCTGCTTTAAGTAATATAGAACATAGCAGCAGGATTAATAATAAAAAAAAAAAATATATATATATATATATATATATATATTAGAGGGGGACTAAGAGTGTTGTGTTCATTTTAGTGACAGACTGCATCATATACTGTATGTAATTTTTGATTTTGCCTTCAGTACCACTTTAAGCCGTTAAAGAAATAAGCTTTCAGGATAACGTACATCGGGAACCTACATATTTATACACAACCTTCACAGTCTTTCCGAGCTCCTTGTACACAGATGTTCTGTAAATTACAATAGTATGTGTGCACTGTGGGGTTTCAAAATGCGAATCCTTTTAAATTAGATGTTCCTTTTCCATGTGGTCAACAAGACGATGTCTTCTGATGGTCCTTTAGTTGTAGGGAAAGTGTAGTACATTGTGGTAGCATTGAATTACCATTGAATAATGGCAGGTTTGGCACCTAGTAAATGTTCTGTAACGGCTGATCTGGGCTTAATTTTTTTTTCACATGCAGAGGGCTGATTCAAACATTCTGTTGGATAATTCTGAGCATGTGTCAAAGGAAAGGTTGGTTGAGTTGGAAACACCAAGTCCAACGGTCTTCCTTGCAAGGCAATGGTTTTCAAAACTGGCAGAAGTTGTTGTTGTTTATGAGATCTAGCAATCTTTGGCCAGCCTAAGAAAATGTGTCCATATAAACGTGTATTTTTATGTTATTGATCCAGGATGAAAGATCCCATTCAACTGACTAAATAAATAAACTCATGCCAGCACATGCCAAATGTGCTGTTGCCTGTAGTTGATGTTATGTTCATCTTCTGAATGGTTGTAAATCTGACAAAAAAGTTTGATCACAGCACCACATTTTACTTGTCACCTCTGCCAAGACATCACATCATGCTGGAACATGAGAGGGAGGTTGCATAAAACAAAATCTGGAGACAAGAGACAGCACAGAATTCATGGTGAAAAGTTGGAGGAGTCTTGCTGCATGGGAAACCTTGGACTTTTATCCGAAGGTGTGTGCCTGGATTTTGTCTTGCATACAAATGGCAAGGAATTGTCGGCCAACAAACATGAACGTAGTGACAGACTACGTGGTTTCTCAGCTCTTTAGCGCCAACCTTTGGTCTCCTTCTGCTAATTTCATGTCAGTAGAAGTTTGGTGAGTGTTGATTTGCACTTTTCATTTCGTGCTTTTCAGTCCGTTCCTGAACGGCCGGTCGTCAGCCAGACATGTTGCGAAATCGGAGGAGATAATGTGTTATTTATTATTGACCTTGGCGTTATTGCTTTGACCCAAGTCCAGTCCAGGAACAGGAGGAGGAGTGCTTGGACCAAAAATTGGTTGCTTTATTAATCGTGACCAAATATGTCATATGCCTTTGCTGTGGGAACTCCAGGAGAATAATCCAGATGTTTTTCGGAATTATCTCCGGATGACGGACCCCTGCTTTCACCAACTCTTGGCGTTGTTGACCCCCCTATATTAAGAAGCAAGACACATGCATATGGCTTTTATTTTATTTTTTGGATGAATAATAATGATTTGATTTGTTATATTTTCTATAATTTTGGATGCATAGAATGCACTTTTTGGTTAAGTTCTATTGGCAGATAGCATGTCTAATTTTATTTGTTTTCTTTTTTTTTGAATGCACAATAAAAAAAATTGTGGAGAATAATTCTTAGCTATGTGTTTTACTTAAAATTACATTTCGTGAGTAGGCAGTTACATTTAAAAAAATACAATGTAAAATTGACAAGGGACACCAAAATAGTTTTATATTTGATCTTAAAAACTATGGGATAATGGTGTTGTGGGCACTTAAAAAAAAAAAAAAACATATTAATAATATTCTTGATATCACTAGAAAAAAAAGCAAAATTTGTTTGCAATAACTCCATTAGTATCACCAGTAAAGCAGCGTCATTATTATCCCATTAAATAAGGAGAGAATGTGTACTGCATTTGGAGATTTCATAATTTGCCACGTCACGAATGTTTATTCTCCATTACGAACGCTAGTTTACAAGACCGACTGCTTCTGGCTCGTCCTTGCTTCCGAGCATGCGTGCTTATACTTTGGACTTTTGTCTGAAGGACTTGTGTACACACGCTCGGAACATCCGACAACAGACATTTGCGGAAAATTTTGAAACCTGCCATGCAACATTTGTCAGTGGAAAATCCAACAACAATTGTCCAATGGAGCGTACAAACGGTCGGATTTTCCGCCAACAGTCTGTCATCCAGCATTTCCCGTCGGAAAATCTGATCGTGTGTGCGCGGCTTTAGAGGCATTTTTCGTGCCTCTTAATGCAGATTTATTTAACCCAGTGGGGGATATTTACTAAAAGTGGTGCAAACAGAATCTGGTGTAGCTGTGCATAAAACTCTGTCAGCTTCTAGGTTTTATTGTCAAAGATTAATTGAACAAGTTGAAGTTAGAAGCTGATTGGTTTTCAAATCCCATACGGTGCCTTATCTTTGTAGATGTGACCTTCTCTACTTGTATGTACATGCTCTTGTGCGATTAGAAATTAAGAATTAAAAAAAAAAGAAGCTGATTGGTTACTATGAACAGCTGCACCGGATTCTGTTTGCACCAGTTTTGGTAAATCTCTCCCAATGAGTCCATGCACATTCTGGAATTTAGATTTGTATTTTAGTGCAACATTCAGGGGAGTGAAAAGCCCTAAACCTGCATTCAGTGATGAGCTCACTGGTATAATTTACACCCATTCACACACATCTTCAAGGCAATAGAATGATTTCACACATAAGCTTCTAAATGTCATATGCCAGCTCCTGGAAGATCCAGCATAGATTTAAGTATTTTTTTTTATATGTGTGCATGCAGCCCTAAAGGAAATTCAATGGCATTAGCACACCTCCAATGTTTTATGTACATCTTTGGGTCACTTTACTTTGTTTTAGAATTCTTATTTAGAATATTGATTAGAAATATTGCTATATTCAAGTCAGACTTATACACGTAATCAAAAATTCTAAAAAGTGTGTAAAGTTGGTATTTTTCATGTCACCCTCAAAATATCATCTTTGTCACACCGTGTGCATTTATTTTGTGCTGGACAGTCATTGGTAACTGCAATACTACTACTCCCTCCACTCTTCCAATGCCTCTTCCTGACAGATGCTCCATTTCAGCACGTAGTGTGAAAATTCTCAGTCATTTATAGATAACCATCTGTGAACAACAATTGGCGCTTTCATGCTGACTAGGAATAGCTCAGTACCACTCCCCTGTGCCACAGTTTATTTACATGAAACTCGCATTCACGGGACTAGGCCCCCTGCACATTGATACATATGATGCATACACATATATATATTTATAGGAAAAACAGACCCTGCTAAATGTGTTTGTGTGTGTGTGTATATATATATATATATATATATATATATATATATATATATATATATATCTCACCAGCCACTTTATTAGGCACACCTACCTGTTCAATTGCTTGGTAACACAAATTGCTAATCAGTCAATCACATGGCTGCAACTGCATGGTGAAGACAACTTGCTGAATTTTAAACCGAGCATCAGAATAGGGAAGAAATGGGATTTAAGTGACTTTGAACGTGGCATGGTTGTTGGTGCTAGGCAGGCTAGTCTGAGTATTTAAAATAGTAAAAAAGTAATTACCGTGCTGTAAAAAAAGTGAAAGTATATATATACAGCAGCCAGCAAGACCGTATTCATTTTTATATACCATATTTATCGGCGTATAACACGCACCTTTTTCCCCTTAAAATCACAGGAAAATTGTGGGTGCGTGTTATGCGCCGACCCCCCGCCGATCCGGAGCCCCGCCGACATTTACGAGCCGAGTGTACTGTGTACTCGGCTCCGCTCGCAGTTATGCCCAGTTCCACCTCCCTAGCCTTTACGTCCCGCCATTGGCCCGGTGTTGTGTCCATCATAGGAGCCGGGACAAGGGGCGTGGTGGGGACGTTACTGCGAGCGGAGCTCGGCTCGGCTCAGTCTATGTCAGCGTGTGAGTTTGGGGTGCAGTGTGGTGGGGTGCAGTGTGGTGCGGTGCGGCAGCAATAACACACACAGTCCTACTCCGATGAAAGAACTTGTATTGAAATAAGGTAAAGATAATTCACAATTAACCAGGTGGGAAGGCAGTCCAGCTGGGAACACTCACAGTTACATCAGCGTGTAGAGAGCAGGATTCAGCCAAACTGAAAGCATCTGTAGAGAGGGGTAGAATGGGGCCTGGCCATCTTGTGTCCAAGCAGGAAGATGTCCAGAGCAGTTGCGAGCCTTATGCTTTCTCTACTCATCAGGAACCTTTTCCTGCAGCTACTTCTGTCCCTACCAGATGGGGTACCTGTCCCTACTTGCAAAATTGGCACCAAACCTGGGAGCCAGTGTCTTAAAAAGGCTCTTCCTGACCCAAGATGGCTGCTAGAGTAACATGGGATGGCAGCATCCAATGTTACAGCTTCCTCAGTGACCTAGGAAACCATTGAGGAACCATGTTCCTTTTGACTTCCTCTTCAACTGCTGTACTGCTGCAGAAGAGCCCCATCTGCAGTAGAGAAAGTAGAGAAAGTAGACTGCACCTGCCTATAGGCAGGTGGCTACTGGACAGGTGAGAGAACCCAATTATTTCCAGTGGCGCTCTAGTACCACTGTGCATTCATTGACTGATATCCTGGGGAGTGGGTGGAGACTGCAGTTATAGCTAAAGAGAAGGATCAGAGCCAGGTAGTGCCAGCTATGGTCATACTGATTTCCTGATTTAGAAGGTCTGCCTACCTTGTGGATAAGCTGTCTGTTCATCAAACCATTTTTTGCCAAATTGCCCTATAAACCAGGAGCTCTTTCACCTAGTTAGGGAGGAGCTAGTGCAACGACGGCAAAGTAACAATCTAAACTACTTGACGGGTTTACATTCTTCTCAGTATGCCATGTTCCAGCCAGAGCCCACATACCTCATTGGCATTGACCAGACCAACTTCTCTAAAGGGACATATAAGGCCAATACAAAGGCATTCTGCTATAATAACAATTTCTCTTTAATTATAGCAAAGTGACACAGGGGGAATTGACTGGGTTATCCAAATTGCCTTAATTGCATGCATAATGATCTTGTCCCTTCAATGGATAGAGAAAATGTTTCACTATTGGAGTCATTACTAATTTTTGGGTCGATGGGTCTAAGATGTAAATCTAGTTAATGTTACCCCTAATCACTGAGACATTAATCACATAAACCATGGCAATAATATTTATTCCTTCCTTTGCCCATTCTTAAAATCTTTAGCAGACTTTCCTTTGGCAGGGAACACAGAGCCTGTCTCTCCTGTTTTGGTTAGTCTTGATATATCCTTTTGACTATGCACATTAAATGCAAAGTCATTCCTTGCAATTTCCAAATTCATAAAGAGGCCCCTTTGTTTGACAAATACTTGATTCATCATTATTCAATTTTTGTGTGTTCCTAAATGCAACATAAATGACCTAGTGCCTTGTTTTTCTCCATAATACACAGGTTTCTTCTCTGGTTACAATCATATGTTCATCTAGAACAGTACTCCTATTGTGTTTTCTGGACTTTTTGCTAATTGCCAGTTCCTGCTATTATGTAAATGTTGGTGATCATTCTATTTTTAAGAAGAACAAGTTATTAACAACTGACTGTGATAATCCTTCAAAAAGATTCTGATACCAGATATGTAGAGGAAAATAGCTTAATTACTATACTGTAAGTCTTCCTAGGATCTGGATTTTTATAGAGAAACAAAAACAGAGACACAAATTGTGGATCCCCTAGTAAGGGCAACATTAATTTTAGGTTTATACATTTATAATTCTTTTTTTTTTTTTTTTTTTAAACGTTTTTATTGCCAAATATACAAAATATAGACAGTTGTACAGTATATCTCAGGAAACATGTATCATCATCACATTACCATACTGTAAGTCTTCATTGATAACCCCAACTGAACCATAGGAAAACAAATCTCATATAAGAAATATTACCATATTGAATCATAGTCCCCGGTGCATTTCAGAGAAACATAAAAACAGAGACACAAATCAAATGTGAGAGATGTTTCCCTTAACTATAACCCAGTCATTTGTGCTGTGTGCTGCCGTTTCACTCTCCCCATGACGCTGTCTATCCTTGTAGACTATATCGTTCATTGAGCATCGGATTGAGCCGTTTCGGTTGCTGCAACCCATTTATTCCATATTTTATGGAACTTCTTCGGACAACCTCTAGTTTCATATGTCATTTTGTATAGGGTAACATTGATTAACTAGACTCTTCCAGGCATTCAGGGTGAGACATTCCCTCCTAATCCAATTTAGAACAATCAGTTTCCGTACATAAAAGAATAGTAGTTTCAGTAATATTCTAGTGTTATTGTTCATAACTTCATCTTCTATAATACCCAACAAACCTATAAGGGGGCTACAGATATTAGGTAAATACAATGTGTCCGCTATGAATTGGGTCACTTGGGACCACAAAGGCCTAATTCTATTGCACTCCCACACCATGTGTATAAAAGATCCATCTGCTATCTGACACTTGTGGCAGGTGGGACTGTCCCTTCTGCCCATTTTATATAGTCGAAGAGGAGTGTAGTACGATTGATGTAGGTATCTAAGTTGTATCATCTTGTCTCTAGCGGAGACTACCTCAGGTATAATTGCTACCCATCTATCTTTGAATTTCTTCTCCTTTGGGGCTGGCTTTTCGGCTAGAGTGTTATAGTATGTAGATACTAGTTTTGTGTGTTCCGTTTGAGCAAGGAGCTTTTCCATCTTAGTGTTGGCTAGCATTACCGGAGCTGGTCCAAACTGGGCCTGCGCGGCATGTCTTAATCTCTGAAATTGATACTCCCACGTATCAGGGATATCCAAATCCCTTTTTAGTTGTATAAAGGATTTAAGGACATTTATAATTCTTAATTAATACATGTATGAACTGATACTTTTATACTTTCTTTTAAAATAGTTTATAAATCTAACCTTTCATTTAAATAAAATCATTACAGTGTGTGATCATGAAACTCACTTTGCAAAGTTTGCCAGACTTTCCATAAAGAAAAACCAGCACTGACTGCATGTCTTTTGGCTTCCTATTTAAATGAGCATATTCAAGGACACCTGTACTCAGAGAAATACAGGGGACTGATCTTTTTCTGGAAATGCTATTCGCCTGACCCATCGGTGACTTTAAAACTTTCCCAGTAACTTTCCCAGTAGCCATCCCACAAATTAGTATATAGCAAATAGAGTCATAACTTCTGATCTGTGTACTTGGCATACCAGCATTTCTGTTAGTATAGGTTTACATTGGGCCATTGCCATCTCTGCTAGGAGATAAGGAATAGGTGCGAATGGTGTTCAGGCCAACAGCTGCAGGAAGAGCTTTCATAGAACATAGAGCTCCACCTGATGATTGCTGGTGCTAAATTAGAGATGCCCCCATCTAAATGGTTTTGTTTCCATCAAATAGCAAATTTTTTGAGGACTCTTGTGCCTACAGGGGCTTCCCCCGCCCTGACAGCATACGAGCATAGATGCACTAAAGACCAGGGATTTAGGGGTAGTCTCTCAATGGTGTATGACTCGCTGCTCACTCCAACTCAGAAACAACCATACATGTTGGCTTGGGAGACAGACCTTGATTGTGTAGTGGAGTCAGACTCTTGGTTTTACAGACTTCAGGTTTCATATATGGGCATTCTGAATGTATCCGTAATAGAGACTAGTCTTAGGGTCGTGACAAGAAGGTATCTGGTGCCCTCTCGCCTAGCCAGAATGTACCAAACTTCTGCAGAGTGTTTTAGGGATTGTAAGTTGCATGGCAACATGTTCCACATTTGGTGGGAATGCCCCAAAATCAGAAACTACTGCAATAAGGTGTTTCCCATGCTCCGCAAATTAATGCGATTTCCAATCGAACAGCATCCACATCTTGCATTGCTGAATGACCTGCCATCAGGGTTACCATGTCCAAAGAAATGTTTGGTGTATTTCATCCTACTGGCAGCCAACAAACTACTGCAGGTGCATTGAAGACACATTCAGCATCCTTCAGGCGACTGAATACAAGATCTCTTGGATCATAATCCTTGAAAAGGTTCCCAGCATTATTAATGATAAACAAAACTAATTTTTATTCTCCTTTTCTTCTCTCTCTCCCCCTTTTTAAATTTAAATTTAAAATAAATTTTCTTTATTTTGTTTTATTGTGTATCTGTATTGGATCTTGAAGTAATGGTTAATACTAGCTACTAGATATAGTTTGAGATATGGTTTGTGGACGATTGCTCTCTCTAGACTGCTAGTTTAGGCATCTATAGACTAGCAGACACTTTTCTTTTGGTTCTGGTTTTTCATATGTCCCTTTTTAAATTTTTTTTTTTTTTTTCTTTTTTTTATACATTTACATTTATTTGAATTGTTAGTCTTGTGCCATTGTATCATTTATTACACGTTCTATCCTGTTTTAGACCCATGTACCTTTTGTTCATATGGCTGACCTTATGTTATATTGTTATGTTGATAATCTGTTGATACTATTTGTGACGGAACGTCCCTACACTCCTCTTGAGTGCGTTCGTCATATATCACTTCCTCCCAGTCTGAATATGGATCTCAGATATTCTAACCGCTCCCAAGCACCAAACGAGACGAAACTTGCTTAGTGCTAGCATGGACTGTTTTATTAGAACCAAACTGACAAGTATTTATATACAGTAGAAGAGGAGGTCCCCCCTCCTGCTCATATTACTCTAACAATACACCTGTAACAACTTAACATAAACTAATTAACTAATCCCTTTAAGCAGCCAATGTGACTCTGTGCCCATCAGGATTTCACTACAGGTCAGACTTGTTGTCACCGAGCTAAACACAGTTGATTATAAATTATCATAATAACAACCACAAGACAGCAGGAGCTCCATTAGGAGTCGGCCCGTCTCCTACATTGTACAGAGGACAATGTGATCAGCTCTCTCAATTAACATGTTGAGTTCATCAACAAACTAAGAATAGTCTTTACATATATCCTGCATTAAATCTGACTAGCACAGATTATTGATGGTTGGGGTTCTCCTTCACCCTGTGCCCCTTAAAATCCAGGGCCCATAATCGGTTGGCAGGAGGCTCGCATTTAGTCCTCTCAAAAAGCCTGTGTCCCGGCTAGGTCTGTCACACTATTAATACTGAAAATAAAAAAATCTCTGAATGTAAAAAGGAAAGCATGAAAGATGCTGCTCATCTTGTGATGCCTGCCCATTTATAAGCAAGAAAAATGTACACTGGAAAAAAGGTCTGCTTTAATAAAGTTATAGTAATACAAGATGTATTTTTATATTATTTTTGAATGATACAAGGTGGGAAGAAATGAATCTATGAACATGACAGAAAGTCTCTTTAACAAACGTACAATGATTGTCATCATGGCACATAATTTATACAACATAAAATCATATAATATATTGGATATATATGGAGTTTCCTTTCTGTCTCATGAGCCAGTTATGGTGATACAGTTCTAAGTTTGGGCACAGACACAGACTGATTCCCAATGATCTTAATGGGAATATATAGTCTTTCCTTTTTTACTCAACCTTTTTTTTATTAATTTTAAATAGTTTATACCACTTTCAGTCCAGGCCTTTTCTGGTACTTTTTGTTTACATGTAACAATCAGTATTTTCTGCTAGAAAATTGCTTAAAGCCCCCAAACATTATACATTTTTTTTAAAGCAGAGGCCCTAGAGAATAAATTGGTGTGTTTTGCAATTTTTTATGTCACGTGTTTTGCGCAAGGTGTTTTCAAAAGGGGAAAAATAAACTTTTTTAAATTTGAATGCAAAAATACAATGCATAGCTCACTTTTTTGTAAAATATAAAAGATGATGTTACGATGAGTAAATAGATACCAAACCTGTCACGCTTTAAAATTGCCCATGCAACAGCGACATACAATGTAAATTTCCCTATCCACAGGTGACATTTTACTATTACTTAACAGGTTTTCACTTTAGATTTACTAAGAAGGTCTAGTGCTGGAAATACTGGTCATGAACACGCTTGTTCACCTTTGCACACTTTTTTATTTTTAAATGATTAATTTCGTACATTTTTAAAAATGTTTACACTGTTACTTTAAAAAAAAAAAATTGGATCACTTTTACTGCTATCACTAGGAATGTAAACATCCTTGTTACAGCAATAGGCACGTAACAGGTACTCTTTATGAAGGTATGTGTGGTCCAAGATAGCTTGGGCTCAGAGGAAGTGGTTTAAATGATGCTGGCCATCAGACTGAGAACACAAGAAGTACTGCAGAGGATACTTTACTGGATTAAAGGGGAATACTGCAGCCAAAAAGCTGCCTTTTTATTTCATCTTTTTAACTTATCTTGTTATACGGTAATTGATTATACTTTAAAATGTGTTAATAAATCCAGTGTCTATAGATGTGGATAAATCAAAGTCAACAGTCGTAAGCGGCATAATCAGATACAGACTTTTAGCATCCCCAGCAACCCTCCAGACCAGATGCAGCATACAAAGAATAAGAGGTGACTAAGCTGGAACCAGCACACAGAAAAAAAAATCTTCAAGTTCAGCTAAAAAAGGTCATATCATATATCACAGTGGCTAAGTGGCTAGCACTTCCGCCGAGCAACACTAAAGTTTCCAGTTCAAATTCTAACCATGGCACTACCTGCTTAGAGTTTGCATGTTCTCCCTTTGCCTGCGTGGGTTTCCTCCCACACTTCAAAGACAGGCTGGTAGGTTAATTGGCTTCTGTTTATATTGGCCCTAGTATATGTATGAAAGTAAGTTAAAGACCTTCGATTGTAAAGCGCAGCATAAATTGATGGCTCTATATAGGTACCAATAGTAAAATAAATAAAATGTATCAACTAAAACTTTAGCTATCAGGTCCATGTAATATTGACCCGAATTGATATACCTACTGCTGGGGCTAGGAATATGAAAGACATGGCAGTAGTCTATAGCAATGTCTAGGGAGATAGTCGAAAGTCGAGTGTTGGGGAAAGAGAAAGCATAGACTGAGATCAAGGAGAGAAGATCAAATGGAAAGACTGGAGACAAGTGACCAATAGGTGTCAGGCAGTTCCTCCTAAGGCATGACACCTAGGTTTGCTGGTCTTCACATCTGTCTTTGATGGTGAGGATAGATTTAAATTCTCAGACTTTGCTCCTCAAGATCACACTGTTACCAGTGATGTAAGGTAGAAGAAAAGTAGAAGCTAGGAAATAACTCTGGGGACAGACAGAATAGCTACATGCAGAGCTGTGGATAATTTAGAGACTAAATTAAGCTGGAAAAAACTGTACTCAGGACCAGGAGGGAGGATATACTCTAGGTGACATCACCACCTTATTATATGATTGCTTATGCGCCGCTATGTATATTATATATGTGTAATGAGAGGAACTGCTGCACCACTGTCAATGGTAAAACACCCACCACTCAAAGTGATTATATAGAAAAGATTAATGGTGCGCTATTCTGACCGATACAAATAAAGATAAATACTTAAAATACACAAATATACTTGTACTATTCCACATGACACTGTGCTCAGTGATACCATATACAATACAGTGAGATATTAGTGATAATGGACATCCAGAAAGGATTACATAAAAAATTATTTTTATAGTTTACTATATGTGAAAACAATCCTTCAAAAGGTAGAAAAAGCAAAAAAAACAAAAACAAAAAGGGAGGAAGTCACGTGACTAGTGACCCAATGCATCGGGCGGAGCCAGTGACGTTACTTTCGATGTCTCCTGGACCCAGAAGTAATGGTGAGGAGGTGATCTAGCACTGTGGATTTTATCTATTATCTATTCGCTACAAACAAGAATGTTTCTTGTAAGTGATTTTTAATCCATGTAAAAGAGGTCTTATAAAAGGCATAATACGCTATGAGTATATGTATTCTTTTCACATTTTCTGAGCACTTCTCAGTCCTTAAGCGGAGCGGATCTAGGCTTGAAAGATTAGCACAAGAGGAGGCACAAGAGGAGGTTATCCAATTGGAGGCATACTAGGGAATCAGCATAAGTGTTTCAAAGGCGCAGCAACAGCTGTAATGGGTCAAAATTTGAGGTGAGCAGGCACCGCACCCAAAGGTGTTGGTTGATGGCTTCATAGCACACAGTCATTGCTACGTGGATGGGCATCAGGTTTTTATGTTTTTTTTTTGCTTTTTCCACCTTTGAAGGATTGTTTTTACATATAGTGGACTATAAAATAATTTCTATGTAATCCTTTTTTGGATGTCCATTATCACTAATATCTCACTGTATTGTATATGGTATCACCGAGCACAGTGTCATATAGACATTTCCGTAAATTCATACATTCGGGAGGATCTGAAATACGAACAGCTATGCTTCCGAATTCTGTACGAAATTTCGTTTACGAATTTCGGATCCAAATTCCTAACGAACATTCGTAATTGTTACGAAAAGTTAACAAACCTAAAAGTTAAAAACCCAGGAAGTCAGCACAGCACAGGGATGGTGGGAGCCCCTCATAATGATAAATTCATCATAACGAACATTCGTAATTGTTACGAAAAGTTAACGAACGGAAATTCATATTTCGTACGAAATTTCGGAAACGAATTACGAAATTTGAATTAATTCTAATACGAAACGTAACGGAACAAAACTAATTTATTGACGGCGCACATGTCTAGTGTCATATGGAATAGTACAAGTATAATTGTGTATTTTAAGTGTTTACCTTTATTTGTATCTCTGTCAGAATAGCACACAATTAATATTTCTATGACATCACCACATTGCCTCTCCACCTTGCCCAATCAGAGAATTTTTAAAAAAATACATGGCCTGTGGCGAGAGCTTGGAAAACCACCTCATTAGAGTTGGCCGAGACCAAACAAAGAATGAATAATTTTATGATACACGCTAAAATGGCTGCTATTGAACAAAACCAAATATCTAAATTTCGTAAACTATGGCAGTCTTGGTTAGAACATTTCTTACCATTATCATTCAACGATATTGTTTTATGGCCATGGTAGATGATTTAAACTCATACTAACAATACTGGTTGGACTCTAACTTCTGGATTGACCCGGTGGACCCCTTTTTTTTTAATTTATTTTACCCTTTTCACTCTTCACTCTTTACCTTATTCTTCCTCTCTCTTCTCTGTCTCTATTTACACCTTATGATTTAGCTATACCTTCGGTTACAAAGAAATTATTAGTAATGTAACATATTTATTTCATTTTTTCATACTCTTAAGTTATACATAATATTTGAATGTCTTCATCAATATTGGTTTAGTTCATAATTGTTAACTAATTACTTCAATTTTTCACAATGCTTTACCTCACGACCAATTCTATAATTGTAACCACATATGATTACTACATAAGTATTCTGAATTGTACAATACTCAATATTAATTTTATTGTACTCAATTTTATTGAACTTAATAAAGTATTTTTGACAAGGAAAAAAAATACATGGCTGAATGGCAGCGGTGTCAAGTGAGTGACCCTCTGTGGTTAATATGCAGATGGGCAGCTGCTTGGTACTGGACCTGGAAGACTGCCGCTATCATTGTAGTAGCATCAACTACCGCAAGGACCTCCAGCTTCCAAGAGGATCAGTAAGGTAGGAGATATACATACTTACATTGGACCAATATAATTATGCTATAAAAATCATACCAAAACTTAATCTTCAAAGTCCAATTGAACTTTCGGTTTTCAGTTGACTGTGGGGTATCAGACCTCTGCAAACAGTCCATTGCCCCCCACACAGAGAGCAGGAGTTCTTTGGTACAGTATGTTGCCAGGGGACAGGCTTTTCTACTCGGGTGTGGCTGATTTCTAATGCAAAAAAAATTAAAACTTTTCATGCCTTTTGTTTTAATGCACCTGGAAAATATTTAGCTGATTTAAACAGAAGGGTAATTCGGCATTTAACATATAACCTTGACACAAAGTGCCCTAAGCCATGGGGATATGGTGTCCATTCCAAAAGCCTATTTACTGCTACGAAGGAAGGAAAGGCAATTTTTATAAAGAAATGCAAAGACACAACGTCCACAGTAATCTACCACTTAGTATTCTGTGCGTATTGCTCATCATAACCTTCAAGATAAATCAAAGCAGCAAAAGCAGTTGTTTATTTAGATGACCAGCAGAAAGACTTGAGTTTCTCCTTTATTAATGGATAACATAGTATGGTACTCTGCTAATGAAAAAGTAACTAGCAAAGTAAAGGTTAAAGTGCATCTAAACCCCAAAACAAAATATGATAGTATTGCAACTTACCGGTCTTTTGATGTGGTGGCTGCATTTGTTTTTTTTTCTTTAAACTCATGTTTTCTTTTATTTTAACCTGGCTATCCTGTTATTAACCACTTGCCCGCTGAAAGATTTTACCCCCCTTCATGACCAGGCCATTTTTTTGCGATACAGCACTGCAATGATTTAACTGACAATTGCATGGTCATGTGACACTTGACCCAAATAAGATTTATGTCCATTTGTTCCCCACAAATAGAGCTTTCTTTTGGTGGCATTTGATCACATCTTCGGTTTTTATTTTTTACGCTATCAACCCAAAAAAAATTGAAATTTTTGAGAAAAAAAAAAAAAAAAAAAAAAACGAATATTTTTTTACTTTCTGCTATAAAACATACCTAATAAAAAAACGGTAAAATTCGAATTTCTTCATAAATTTAGGCCAATATATACTCTGCTACATATTTTTGTTAAAAAAAATCCCAATAAGCGTATATAGATTGGTTTGTGCAAAAGTTATACGGTCTACAACCTATAGGATTTTTTTATGTATTTTTTTATTTTTATTTTTTTTACCAGCAATGGCGACGATCAGCGACTTATAGCGGGACTGCGATTTTGCAGCAGACAATTCGGACACCTGATACTTTTTGGTGACCAGTGTCTCTACTACAGTGATCAGTGCTAACAAATATGCACTGTCACTGTACTAATTATTATTATTATACAGGATTTATATAGCGACAACAGTTTGCACAGCACTTTACAACATGAGGGTAGACAGTACAGTTACAATAAAATGCAATACAGGAGGGATTAGAGAGCGCTGCTCGTTAGACCTTTACTAATGACACTGGCTGGGAAGGGGTTAACATCAGGGGCAATCAAAGAGTTAACTGTGGGCCTAATCAGCGCTAACTCACTGTGTGGGAGGTGATTTGACTAGGGGAAGGCAAACATAATCACATTGGTCCAGCTTGGCACAGTGTAAGTATTAATGTAAGGGCTTACCTGATTGGATAAAGATAGTATGGGTTGTTAGGCAAGGCCCTCATACTACATATGTATTGATAAATCCAAAAGAGATTGTACAACCACACTGTAATGTGTGTGTTTGAGCATCAGATACCACTTGTATGTAGAATCAAACATTATCGATCTATATACAGTGCACATAAAGGTTCTTTCTCAAGCAAACGGGAACTTGGAAAACCTAAGCCTCCTATGTCACAAGTAGAGTGCATAAAAGCAACATAGATGGTATTTTATTGTTAGATAAGGACTTATTTGATCAGATTTTAGGCATCTTCTGCAGCAAACATTTCATTTTTGGTGAGATACTCCCAAAGGGAAATCAGGTCTAAAGGGATTCAGACAATAGAAGAAAAAGGTGCTACTCCCCCAGATTATGTAGAGATCCTCCTGAGCTGTTGGGTGCCGGATGTACAATCGCTCAGCTGATAACAAAGTAAATAGATATAACACAACCCGCAACTCCATACATGCTCTTCAATAAACCCAAATTTATTGTAACTCCATAAAAGATAAATATGTACAGCAGAGGTTAATGCGTTTCAGCCATAATGGCCTTGTTTACAACATTTATGTACAAAAACAGTACAACATGTATAGTGTAAAAACACCCCCTCCTCCATTGATCACAGAGAACAAGGTTCGGGCTCGTTTTCTGCCTCCGGCATCTCTGCGAGAACTGGAACAATTTTTGCACGAAGAGTGCTATCGGATTCCATTATTCCCCATCCAAGACTTACTGTATATTTGTCAATTCTTAGGATAATTCAGGCCATCTTGGATGCCAAAGGTGGTCCAACACCATATTAGGTTAGCGATTTTGTTCTTTTACCTGGTGTTTTCATATTTTTGTCCGACCCCTGTATATAACGCAGAGGGCAATTATTACGTACCTGGTGGAGACTGGAATGTGATAGAGGCCTCCCTTGCTCCTCCCGCCTACACTCCTGAAGGTGGGAACAGAAAGTGTAAAGGAAAGGAGTGGCACGAGTGCTGGGTAGCTGGCTGGCGATGTCCCGTCTGAAGGTGGGTAGAGCTGGCAGTCACAGTCCTTGGAACAGGAAGTAGAAGCAGCTGGGCACCAGAGCGTGGACAGGAGCGAAACCAGAAGAAGAGCAGTAGTCAGCAACAACCGGGCAGCAGGGTACCGAATCAGCAGGCAAAAGCAAGTCCAGAGGGCAGGCCAAGGTCGTGTAACAGCCGGGCAATGTGGTACCAAGTCAGCAGGCATATCAAGTCCAATAAACAGTCTGAGCAGGCAGAGGGGAGTCCAAAGGTAAGCCGGGTTATACACAAACAGGAGCAACGGATCAGGACTTGGTGGGACAGGAAGGAGCTGAAGATCATCCAGCACTTGTCTGGAGTGACAGAGCAGTTTAAATAGGCCACTGGGCGCCAAGTGCTAATTGGTGTGTGCACGCGCACACACACACTCGCACGTGCGCGCACATGCATATTTGTGCACGATGAACTGGCATTGCGGCCATTATGTTGGTCCTTTGCTCATTAATATTAGCACGTGTGCAATGTGTACGAGCATGAGCAGGTATCCGCACTGGCCTTTTAGTGGTGGAGGTCCAGTTTACCTTACAGCAATGTTTTTTTTTTTCTCAAAAAAAGTAAAGTTAATCTTTAGAATCATTTGATAATCCAGTATGTGTCTTTACGATAATTCATAGATGCAATCATATTGTCCGATTCTGTAAAGATCATTACATGATAGACATGTGCGCCGTCAATAAATTCATTTTTTTTCCTTCCGTTCTGTTTTGTATTAGCCGTTAATTCTTTTTCGTAATTCGTGTCCGAAATTCAATTTGGATTCGTACGAAATACGAATTTTCGTTAGGTCCTAAAAAAAAATTGTAACAATTACAAAGGTTCGTTATGATGAATTTATCATTATGAGGGGCTCCCACCATCCCTGTGCTGTGCTCATTATGAGGGGCTCCCACCATCCCTGTGCTGTGCTCATTGAGGGGCTCCCACCATCCCTGTGCTGTGCTCATTATAGGGGCTCCCACCATCCCTGTGCTGTGCTCATTAT
This sequence comes from Lithobates sylvaticus, assembly GCA_028564925.1. NCBI lineage: Eukaryota > Metazoa > Chordata > Amphibia > Anura > Ranidae > Lithobates > Lithobates sylvaticus. Next base: position 661,386,727 of record CM053026.1, on the reverse strand, counting down.
GAGGGGCTCCCACCATCCCTGTGCTGTGCTCATTATAGGGGCTCCCACCATCCCTGTGCTGTGCTCATTATGAGGGGCTCCCACCATCCCTGTGCTGTGCTCATTATGAGGGGCTCCCACCATCCCTGTGCTGACTTCCTGGTTTTTAACTTCATCATAACGAATAATCGTAATTAACGAACATTCTTATTTTGTCCGATTCTGAATCTCCCATCGACTACCAGTACCAGTCTCCCACTCCCAAATTAAAAAAACTCTACGGTTGTAAGAGCCCCGGGATCAATACGATAATGTTTGAGGAACGTGTGTCGGGAAGACCAAGCCTAATGTTTCAAGAGAAACATTTGCCCTCGCTGCCCAAGATGCCGATACTGCTCTTGTTGAAGGAGCATTCACCTGAGCCGAAACTTGCTGTGGCTTCCAAGTAGGCCCTGAGAACTTTGGATATGTCTAACTCATAACAGGAGTTTGATTCTGAGTCCATGAAAACTGGTAACGCCCATGGTTCTGATAGGTTTGCCGTTGAGGTGACCTTGGGTGTGAAACCTCTGAGAGGGCGAAGTTCTACCCTATCTGGAAAAAAAGGATATGTGATCATCCCCAATGCCCAGGGAGTGGATTTCCGAAATCCTCCTGTCGGATGTAATAGCCAACAGAAAAGTTGTTTTTAAAGTCAAGTTCCAAATTGAGACCTCTTCAACCGGTACAAACGGATAGGACTTCCAATATTAGAGGAGGATCCCACTTTGGAAAGGAACGTCTGGATAGGGGACTCCAATACTCCCCTGAGGAACGTAACCACTAGAGGGTCTTCTGCCCCCCTGGTGTTAGTTGCTGCAGAAGTTGCGGAAACTTGTACCTTGAGGGAACTCTTGCTGAGCCCCAAATCGAGACCAGTTTGCAGAAAACTCAGAACATCAGCAGTGGAAAGAGAGATAGGATCAATTCCTTTTCCTGGGGCATAGGATAAGAACTTGTCCCAAATTCTTGCATAGATTGTGTTGGTTGTAGGCTTTCTAGCTTTTAACAGGGTGGATATGACCTCTTGGGAACAGCCTAACGATTCAAACCTCCTCCTTTCCACTTCCATACACAAAGATCCAGCTTCTGTGGGTCTGGATGGTCCAGCCTGCCCTGGGTCAACAACTGCAGAAAGGGAGGAATTCTGATCGGATGATCCACACTGAGGTGCATGGCTAGTGGTAACCACGGTCTCTTCGACCAATAGGGTAGCACTGCTAGCACTTTGACAGGTTCGTTCAGGAGTCTGAGGAGAAACCTCGAAATGAGTGGGCGAGGAGGAGAGGTGTAAGCTGTCTTGAAGGTCCAAGGACAAAATAGCGCATCTACTCCTTCCGCCTGTGGATGTGGAAGGTGAGAGAAGAATCTCTTGATTTTGCAATTCTCATGCGTAGCAAAAAGATCCACCAGTGGGGTCTGCCCTAGATTGGAGATTTAGATGAACACATGGGGATGTAGAGACCACTCGTTGTCCCCAAACCTCCTCGATAAGACATCTGCCTCTGTGTTCATCTTGCCTGGGAGATACATTGCCCTGAGATCTACCAGGTTCCTCTCTGCCCAGAGCATTACAGGTTCCACTTCCCTCAGAAGTGTCTTGCTGTGGGTGCCCCCTTGTTTCTGAAGGTACGAGACCGCCACCTTGGTGTCCAAACATAGAAGTACTCCCTGTCCCTTGACCTGAGATGCAAAAAGAGGTTAAGGCTAGAAATGCTGCCCTCATTTCTAGGACGTTGGACACTGTCCCTCTGGTGGGAAAGGACCATCTTCCCTGAATTCTCTGCAATGGGCACCCCACCCCTGGCCACTCGCATCTGACGTAATTGTGGACCATGAGTGGGAACCCAAATGATAGAGCCGGGAGAGATTCTCTAGATTCGTCCACCAGTGTAATGACCACTGCTCATTAGCGTTGTTAAACGGATTGTCTGAGACAGATGTCGTCTCCATTGTATTAAGAATCCCATCTGGAAGTGTCTCAGATGCTAGTGAGACCATGGAACTAGAGGTATGCACGAGGACATTGTGCCAATAAGGCTCAAACACTGCAAGGCTGATAGATGGGATCTCTATGACCTTGGATACCTTCTGAATGATGCCCTCCATCTTCATCTGGGGTAAAGAGACTGTGCCTAGGAGCGTACCGAACATTGCTCCTAAGTAATCCATCTGTTGTGTTGAAACTAATTGGCTCTTCCGATGGTTCACCAGCCACCCGAACTCTGACCACGACTGGAGAAGAATCTCCCTGTGGACTAAAAGGTGGCTCGGGTTTTTTTGACAGCAAGAGGATATCGTCCAGGTAGTGATAAATTCTTAACCCCCTCTCTCTCTCATGGGGGCCAAGACAGATATCAACACTTTTGTGAACACCAGAGGGTAGGTGCATAGCCCGAAGGGCAGAGCTTGAAATTGCAGGTGGACATGACCCACTGCGAACCTTAAGTATTTTTGGAAGGATGGTAGAATAGGGATGTGGAGGTACGCATCCTGCAGGTCTATCGAGATTAATCAATCTCCTGGTTGTATGGTTTGTATGATCGTTTGGAGTGACTCCATCTTGAAGCTTTCGAGATGGATGTATTGATTTAGCTTTTTCAGATCTATTACAGGTCTCCAGTCGCCTGTTTTTTTCTGCACCAGGAAAAGGGTGGAAGAAAAACCTGTAAAATCGATCTGATGGGGGGACAGGTATTGCTGCCCCTTGACGCTGCAGGGACTCCAAAAAAAAATTGGTTTAAGGCCAGTGCCTTCTGTGGGGAGGCTGGTAACTGTCTCTTTGAAGGAACGTGTGAGGAGGCTGCTGAGAGAAAGTCCAGAAGTGACCGTACCGGATCGTTGCTAGGACCCATGGGTCCTGACATTTGGAGGCACAGATGGGGAAAACGTTTTTTTAACCGGGCTTCCACTGGGGGCGTTTCCTCCCCGCTGACGTCAAAAGGACTTTGTCCCCTCCTGGGGAGCAGTGAGGGACTTGTACTTTCTGGCTCCCAGAAAAGAAGTCTGGGTGCCTCTCCACGATTTCTTGTTGTCCCTAAAGGGGCGAGACTGCCTGAAGTCTCTAGAATTTGATTGCCGGAATCGTGATAAATAGGCCTTGTTCTCCGAACCTTCCTGTCCTGAGGAAGTAAGCCAGATTTGCCCCCTGTTACTCTGGAGATTACTTTGTCTAGTTTCTCAACAAACAGAGATTTTCCATCAAGGGAAATCTTGCACCAATTCTGCTTTGATGCTAGATCGGCTGTCCAAGGCTTTAGCCATAAGGCCCGCTTTGCCATAACAGAGTTGCAGCGTTGAATTGGCTGGACACCGGATTGTGTCAATTGCAGCTTCTCCCACGAAATCCGCCAACTTAAGCTCCTCCAGAGCTTTGATTATGTCATCTTTGGGAACGTCTTAGTGCAGGGATGTCTCAATATTTTCCGTCCAAGACCTGATGGCATTGGAAACAGATGTCAGCGCAATGGCTGGTCTGCAAGCCACCCCTGCTTCTAGATAGATGTATTGATCTAGACCTCAAATGGAGCTATCTAGGGGATCCTTGAAAGACGTTGAATCCTCCATTGGCATTGTTACATTTTTTGCCAGACGCACTACAGCCGCATCAACCACAGTCATTGAACTGAGTATCCGAATCTGCCAGTGGATACATTTTGCATAAACGTGCTACAGAAAACTCTATCAGTTTTGTTCCACTCATCCTCTATGATCTCCCCCATTAATGGGAAGAAGAATTGGTTTCTCTTGAGGAATGAGAAATAGCTTTTTGATTTTTGAGGAGGCCCTTCCGGGTCTTCCCAGGCAATGTCGCTCCTCACCGCTTGTACAAAGGGTTGAACCAGGGAGAAATTGAAACCAGACGGTTCTGTATCATCTGAAGACTCCTCGGATGAATCTACCGGTGGGATTTGTTTAGCTGTTTTTCCTGATGGAGCAAAGGAGTACTAACAGCTGATGGGCCCGAAATGTCGGGGTCCAAATCCAACACCTGGGCAGCTTGTGAAACCGGGTGAGCTGGAATCATGGCCGTCAGTTCAGAAAGAGAGTCTCTCATGGTTTGCTTAAGCAGGTCAACCACCTGCTGGCCTTCTAATTCCCGGTTAGCTGCGTAGTCCCTGAGACAGTCTCTGCAGACGAGCTTATCAGGGAGTGGAACCGCGCCACAGGCCCAACATTTTTTCCTTGACGCCCGCGGTGGAGGCGAAGGCGAATGACGATGTCTATAACATCCTGATCTTCTGGAAGATTTATGATGAGAAGAGCGCGGTCTTCGCTCAGGACTATCGTCATTGTCATAGCGCCTTGAGGACTTTCTGGACCGCTTTGAAGGAACAGGGCTGAAACAAACAAACAAAGTTTGTTTGTCAGTGGCGCACTCTTTTTTTATTTATTTTTAAATACTCACGTACAGGTGGTCCACATACCTATTGGATATGAGGATCTTGGCTTTGTGACGAATGGCTCATGGTAAATAATGGGCAGGAGGATCAGCTGTAGGAAGGCGAAGTAAGAAAGCAAAAAGAAATAGAGTCTATTTGCACACCAAATTTTTAAATGAAGTCACCGCAATAGGAGTGAGATAAAAGTGTAAGGCTGGCCATACACTACACAACCCCCGTCTATAGATCTCCCTCAGATCTACCAAAGCCATACAATATGAAGTCAAATCTAATCACCTCCAATTTGCATGCAATCAGGCAGGCCCCTGTACCACACAGTTGAAGGCAAACCTAAAGGAAATTGAACAAGAAAATTGCATGGTGCATGGCCAACTCCACACATACCTGTAATGCTGAAGTAATTTGGACTGCAGGGCATACACCTGATATGCAGAGCAGCCCTGAGTCCAATTTGGAGCCAACATTTTAAAGCTAAAAAGGGAGAGCAGCTTAATTAAAAGGACCTACCTTATTACTGACAAAAAAAAAAAAAAAAAGAAACAAAACCAAGGCCACGGCAAGAGAGTGAGAACCCTGAAGGGTAGAACAAAAAAGCTAGAGAAAAAAAAAAACATCAGAAATAGCAAGGAAACGCCCGTCCTGCACATGTGCAGACCAGGAATAAATGTCTTAAAGGGGACATTTTTTTTTTTTTTTTTTTTTAAACCTATAAATTTTAACCACCAGGGCTCAAAAACAGTGCAGACATGGAAGCAAAAAGAAAACCTAACCTGACCAAGAAGGAAGAGAATCTGATCCTCCCGCCGTCATCACCAGCATTCGTTTTTCTGGAAATTCAGCAGACTGCGTTCCTATGAGGAAACTCTGCAAGACCCCAAAAGATCCTCAGAAGGGGTTCCCAGTCTTATCAGCGCTAATAGCGGCCCAAGAACAGGGACTGCGCACGGGAGAGGCTTAACCCGGCGGACGCTGCCGACTGCAGAGGTATGGACATACTGCTTCTCTTCACCAGTCAAGAGGAATGAGGAAAAAAAGGAGAATGTTGGGGGAGGGGCTATGCCCTTTAATTTATGCTATTCACTAGTCCTAGGCGGAGTAGAGGCGGAGCTCTATCACATGTATGCTGCCATGGAGGCACCAGGAAAATCTTTTAGAGGTCAAGTGGTTAATAACAGGATAACATAAAAGAAAACATGAGTTTGAAGAAAAAAAACAAATGCAGCCACCACATCTAAAGACCGGTAAGTTGCAATACTATCAATTTTTGTTTTGGGGTTTAGATACACTTTAACCTTTACTTTGCTAGTTACTTTTTCATTAGCAGAGTACCATACTATGTTATCCATTAATAAAGGAGAAACTTAAGTCTTTCTGCTGGTCATCTAAATAAACAACTGCTTTTGCTGCTTTGATTTATCTTGAAGGTTATGATGAGCAATACGCACAGAATACTAAGTGGTAGATTACTGTGGACGTTGTGTCTTTGCATTTCTTTATAAAAATTGCCTTTCCTTCCTTCGTAGCAGTAAATAGGCTTTTGGAATGGACACCATATCCCCATGGCTTAGGGCACTTTGTGTCAAGGTTATATGTTAAATGCCGAATTACCCTTCTGTTGAAATCAGCAAAATATTTTCCAGGTGCATTAAAACAAAAGGCATGAAAGGTTTTACATTTTTTTGCATTAGAAATTAGCCACACCCCGAGTAGAAAAGCCTGTCCCCTGGCAACATACTGTACCAAAGAACTCCTGCTCTCTGTGTGGGGGCAATGGACTGTTTGCAGAGGTCTGATACCCCACAGTCAGCTGAAAACCGAAAGTTCAATTGGACTTTGAAGATGACGTTTTGGTATGATTTTTATAGCATAATTATATTGGTCCAGCATTGGTCTCCTACCTTACTGATCCTCTTGGAAGCTGGAGGTCCCTGCGGTAGTTGATGCTACTACAATGATAGCGGCAGTCTTCCAGGTTCAGTGTCAAGCAGCTGCCCTTCTGCATTTTAACCACAGAGGGTCACTCACTTGACACTGCTGCCATTCAGAGAACGCCATGTATTTTTTTCAAAATTCTCTGATTGGGCAAGGTGGAGAGGCAAGGTGGTGATGTCATAGAAATATTAATTGTGTGCTATTCTGACAGAGATACAAATAAAGATAAACACTTAAAATACACAAATATACTTGTACTATTCCATATGACACTAGACATATGTGCCGTCAATAAATTTGTTTCGTATTAGAATTAATTTGCATTTCGTAATTCGTGTCCGAAATTTCGTACAAAATACGAGTTTCCGTTAGGTTCATTAAATTTTCGTAACAATTATGAATGTTCGTTATGATGAATTTATCATTATGAGGGGCTCTCACCATCCCTGTGCTGTGCTGACTTCCTGGGTTGTTAACTTTTAGGTTTGTTAACTTTTCGTGGCAATTACCCCAAGTCCCGGTACAAATCAAGGGGAGAACGAAGATTTGCAGTCCAAGGACCACGGCTATGGAACGCTCTACCTACGAACATCCGCTTGGAAGGAAACCATCGGGCCTTCAGCAAAAAACTCAAGACCTACCTCTTCTAAGAAGGAATATAGGCAGGTCGGATCAAGCGCCTCGAGGTGATTCAGTCCGCAGTTGCAGCGCTATACAAATCATTCATTCATTTAATTTACGAATGTTCGTTAGGAATTTGGATCCGAAATTCGTAAACGAAATTTCGTACAAAATTCGGAAGCATAGCAATTCGTATTTCGGATCCTCCCGAATGTATGAATTTACGGAAATGTCTATATGACACTGTGCTCGGTGATACCATATACAATACAGTGAGATATTAGTGATGATGGACATGCAGCAAGGATTACATATAAATTATTTTATAGTCCACTATATGTAAAAACAATCCTTTAAAGGTGTAAAAAGCAAAAAAAAAACGTAAAAACCTGATGCCCATCCACGTAGCAATGACTGTGTGCTATGAAGCCATCACCCAACACCTTTGGGTGCGGTGCCTGCTCACCTCAAATTTTGACCCATTACAGCTGTTGCTGCGCCTTTGAAACACTTATTCCCTAGTATGCCTCCAACTGGATAGCCTTCTCTTGTACCTCCTCTTGTGATAATCTTTCAAGCTTAGATCAGCTCCGCTTAAGGACAAGTGCTCAGGATATGTGAAAAGAATACATATATTCATAGCGTATTATGCCTTTTATAAGACCTCTTTTTAATGGATTAAAAATCACTTACAAGAAACCTTCTTGTTTGTAGCGAATAGATAATAGATAAAATCCACAGTGCTAGGTCACCTCCTTACCATTACTTCTGGGTCCCGGAGACACCGAAAGTGATGTCACTGGCTCCGACCGACGCGTTTGGTCACTAGTCACGTGACTTCCTCCAGTTTTTGTTTTTTTGCTTTTTCTACCTTTCGAAGGATTGTTTTCACATATAGTGGACTATAAAATATTTTTTTATATAATCCTTTCTGGATGTCCATTATCACTAATATCTCACTGTATTGTATATGGTATCACTGAGAATAGTGTCATATGGAATAGTATATGTATATTTGTGTATTTTAAGTGTTTATTTGTATCGGTCGGAATAGCGCACCATTAATTCTATTTCTATATAATCACTTTGAGCGGTGGGTGTTTTACCTTTGATAGTGGTGCAGCAGTTCCTCTCATTACACATATATAATATACATAGCGGCGCATAAGCAATCATATAATAAGGTGGTGATGTCACCTAGAGTATATCCTCCCTCCTGGTCCTGAGTACAGTTTTTTCCAGCTTAATTTAGTCTCTAAATTATCCACAGCTCTGCATGTAGCTATTCTGTCTGTTCCCAGAGTTATTTCATAGCATCTACTTTTCTTCTACCTTACATCACTGGTAACAGTGTGATCTTGAGGAGCAAAGTCTGAGAATTTAAATCTATCCTCCCCATCAGAGACATATGTGAAGACCAGCAATCCTAGGTGTCATGCCTTAGGAGGAACTGCCTGACACCTATTGGTCACTTGTCTCCAGTCTTTCCATTTGATCTTCTCTCCTTGATCTCCGTCTATGCCTTCTCTTTCCCCAACACTCGACTTTCGACTATCTCCCTAGACATTGCTATAGACTACTGCCATGTTTTTTTTATATTCCTAGCCCCAGCAGTAGGTATATAAATTCAGGTCAATATTACATGGACCTGATATCTAAAGTTTTAGTTAATACATTTTATTTATTTTATTATTGGTACCTATATAGAGCCATCAATTTATGCTGCGCTTTACAATCAAAAGTCTTTAACTTACTTTCATACATATACTAGGGCCAATATAAACAGAAGCCAATTAACCTACCAGCATGTCTTTGAAGTGTGGGAGGAAACCCACGCAGGTAAAGGGAGAACATGCAAACTCCAGGCAGGTAGTGCCATGGTTAGAATTTGAACTGTAAAGAAGGATGTTTGTAAAATTGGCCCAGCTATATCAAACACCTCTCTGCGCCTGCGTGGATAGTGTTATCTAGCGGTTTCTGAGTGTGTATAGTGAGTATATAAATAAATAAATAAATATATACGTTATCAAGTGTGCAACTTTAAAATTAAAATTAAGTGCACTGATGGCAGCTGCTTTAAGAAGATACACATATAAAATTACAATAAAAAAATAGGTAAGACTAGGATATAAAACCAAAACCTATTAAAGTACTGTAGCAGCGCTCAGTATCAGAGAGTAAACACTGATAAGATATACGAATAAAATTCACTAATAAAATTCATATATAAAAGTGGGTGGTCAGAGTATACAAATTGTGGCAATAAAAAGTGTAATTAAATATAAATATATAAAAAAACACTATGAAAAAATAGATATGAAGAGACCAATAATCTGGCAATAGAATTACTAATCTATCATAACAGTTCGTCAACAAAGTCCAGAGTTGGTTGTGATCTGGTGTGAGAGGACCCGGAAAGGGAACCAGGCACAGTGCACCACTTTACATTTATCCCTAATATGCTGATATACCTATAACATCTGGTACGCATTTATGATCAAAGGGCATAAGTTTCATGTCATTGAATACTGTTCTTATATATCTGGTACGCATTTGTACAAAAGGGGTTGTTTTTTTTACAAATTTTTTTGTGTTATAAGGGAGGGTGAATAAAAACTTTTATGCAGTATTACGCTATGTGGTACAATTCTTTTCACACATGACCTGCCTGCATTGGGTGAGCTGGTGAATCAGAGGCTGTGGAGGAGAATTGAAGGGTACCATCAAAAGAAGGAGCAGTGACCTGTGAAAGATACTTTATGTGCCCGTAATCTTTTTAGCTCTGGTGAGTGCATCCCCAAAAGGGGAACCCCCTTACACGTGGTGGAATTTTCTTTGGTGGATGGACTAATCAGCTGTGGCACATCTAATAAGTGAACTACTTTCTCACACCAGATCACAACCAACTCTGGACTTTGTTGACGAACTGTTATGATAGATTAGTAATTCTATTGCCAGATTATTGGTCTCTTCATATCTATTTTTTCATAGTGTTTTTTTATATATTTATATTTAATTACACTTTTTATTGCCACAATTTGTATACTCTGACCACCCACTTTTATATATGAATTTTATTAGTGAATTTTATTCGTATATCTTATCAGTGTTTACTCTCTGATACTGAGCGCTGCTACAGTACTTTAATAGGTTTTGGTTTTATATCCTAGTCTTACCTATTTTTTTATTGTAATTTTATATTAGAATTTGAACTGGAAACTTTAGTGTTGCTCTGCGGAAGTGCTAGCCACTTAGCCACTGTGATATATGATATGACCTTTTTTAGCTGAACTTGAAGATTTTTTTTTCTGTGTGCTGGTTCCAGCTTAGTCACCTCTTATTCTTTGTATGCTGCATCTGGTCTGTAGGGTTGCTGGGGATGCTAAAAGTCTGTATCGGATTATGCAGCTTACGACTGTTGACTTTGATTTATCCACATCTATAGACACTGGATTTATTAACACATTTTAAAGTATAATCAATTACCTTATAACAAGATACAGTTTAAAAGATGAAATAAAAAGGCAGCTTTTTGGCTGCAGTATTCACCTTTAATCCAGTAAAGTATCCTCTGCAGTACTTCTTGTGTTCTCAGTCTGATGGCCAGCATCATTTAACCCACTTCCTCTGAGCCCAAGCTATCTTGGACCACACATACCTTCATAAAGAGTACCTGTCACGTGCCTATTGCTGTAACAAGGATGTTTACATTCCTAGTGATAGCAGTAAAAGTGATCCAATTTTTTTTTTATTAAAGCAACAGTGTAAACATTTTTAAAAATGTACGAAATTTTTCATTTAAAAATAAAAAAGTGTGCAAAGGTGAACAAGCGTGTTCATGACCAGTATTTCCAGCACTAGACCTTCTTTGTAAATCTAAAGTGAAAACCTGTTAAGTAATAGTAAAATGTCACCTGTGGATAGGGAAATTTACGTTGTATGTCGCTGTTGCATGGGCAATTTTAAAGCGTGACAGGTTTGGTATCTATTTACTCATCGTTACTCATTGTATTTTTGCATTCAAATTTAAAAAAGTTTATTTTTCCCCTTTTGAAAATGCCTTGCGCAAAACACGTGACATAAAAAATTGCAAAAACCCACCAATTTATTCTCTAGGGCAGTGATGGCGAACCTATGGCACGCGTGCCACAGCTGGCACGCCAAGCCCTCTCTGTGGGCACCCCAGGGGAATCACCCAGCCAGGCAGTCACTTGCACTGATGGCATGGAGACGGCTCCCTTCCTTGCATCAATTCCAGTGACGTCAGCAGGGGGGTGGGCAGCCAGTCATCTTGTCCCATGTGCGATGTTTAGGGGGGTGTAAAATTCTTTCTCCACTGTTCCGATTGTTTTTTTTTTTTCACTCAAAAAAAAACTTTTATTGGTAACAGGTAAACATAATAGTACAGCTTTGAGAATGAACAGGTTGTTTGCATGTTGTCATCAGAATAAGCATCCAATAAAGCAAATACATTAGCATCCATGTGTACAAATTGTTGTCATGGTTCTTACAGGGTATACATTTATGGTTGTGTCTTGTGGGTACAGATCTAGCAGATACATTCCACACCCCATTAAGTACATGTCTCAGAGTCCTGAAGCCACCTGTCCCATATCTTGTTATATTTTTCAGGGCATCCTCTATTAATATACACAAACTTCTTGTAGGGGAGAAAGGAGTTCACATCGGCCTTCCATTCTGTAATATCTGGGGGTAGCGGTCTCATCCATTTCCTAGCTATCACTTTCCTGCTGGCAAAAAGGGTCTCCTGGAGAAACGTCTTGGTGTGTCTGTCAAGGGTATCTGGGAATATCCCTAAGAGACATTGCTTGGGGTCTAGAGCCAAAGGGGAGCCCATGTTATCGTGTAGAAACTCCACTATCTGCTCCCAGTAGCCCTGTATCCTGTGACATGCCCAAATGAGATGAAAAAAGGTGCCTTGTGCAGAGGTACACATGGGGCATGTGCTGGGTTGTTCCCGTTTGTATTTAGCCACTCTGAGAGGGGTGAGATATGCACGGTGTAATATATTAATTTGCGTCATTCTGTCTGAGAGCTTGGGGGATACCTGTGTGCATGTTTCCATCGCCTCTTCCCATTCCTCATCTTCCAGGGGGCCTAGGTCTCCCTCCCAGTGTGGTTTCAGATTGTATGCTATTTTAGCTGCAATGGGTGCTGTAAGCATGTTATAGAAGCATGATATGAGCTTACTGGGGTCAGTATCTTTAATGATTGCCATGATAGGGTTAGGGGTAGGCTGTGGGATTAATTGAGCTAGTTGTGCCTGAGCTACGTGTCTTAGCTGTATGTACCGGAATTGCATGTGGTCTTGTAGTGTAAATTCTGCTTTGAGTTCCGTGTATGTCTTTATTGCTCCATTTGCCAGCAGGTGATTCAAGTAGAAGACACCTCGCCTGAGCCAAAGATGAGCATCTTGAAAGCTATACATGTCCTGCAGTCTCTTGTTGTGCCACAGTGGGGTGTAGTCATTCAGTGGGGGTATACCCAGTTTGGAGACTGCTAGGTCCCATATACGATTGTAGTGGTATGTCAGGGAGTACCTGTTTCCACCTGTCTCGTTGGCCGCGGCACCCGTTGTAATCGCATAGATTGGGTCGTTTGTCAGTTGCGCCCATTTGGGACATAGTAGTGCAAGGAATCTGTCTCTGTCTACCTTGTCAATATGAAATAATTGAGAGAGCTGAGAGGCAATGTAGTAGAGGTTGAAATCTGGTAATGCTGTACCCCCCCTGTCCGTGGGATTCTTAAGTGCCTGCCATTTTAGCTTGTGCCTATTTTTCCCCCATACAAATGGTTTGAGAAGAGCTTCAATTAGTTTAAAGTATCTAAGGGGTAAGTAGACCGGGGAATGCCAGAGGACATACAAGATCTTAGGGAGTAGGATCATTTTTATGAGGTTGATTCGACCCCAGATACCTAGGGGTAGGCGGGACCATATTTGTACTTTGGTTCTGATTAAGGGGATCAGGGGTTCAATATTCAACTTGACGTAATCAGCCGGGGATTTGGACACATGAACTCCCAGGTATTTAATCACATCTACTCGTTGCAAGGGCAGGTCAGCCTGCGATGCAGGAGGAGGAAAGCAATCCAGGGGAAGAATCTGGGATTTTCCCCAATTAATTTTAAGGCCTGAAAATCTGCCGAAGGATTCAATCGTTTGGAGGGCGATGGTGAGGGATGGGCCAGAGTCAGCTAGGTATAGGAGGGTGTCGTCCGCATACATGCTTATTTTCTCGCTCAGGGACCCCATCCTCAAACCCTTAATCTCTGCGTTTGCCCGAATAGACATGGCAAGGGGCTCCGCCGCTAGGGCGTATAGGAGGGGAGACAATGGGCAACCCTGTCTCATGCCCCTGCTGAGGGTGAAAAGTTCAGACGGGTACCCATTTGCCACCACCCTGGCCACTGGCTCATAGTAGAGGAGCTGTACCCATTTGATGAATCGTGGACCAAAACCATATCTCTCCAGGCAGCCCCATAGGTATTTCCACTCTACTGAATCAAATGCCTTGGCCGTGTCTAGGGACACCACCACCCTAGTGCCGACATTGTCATGGGGGGATTGTAGGTTCATAAAGAGCCTACGGAGGTTGAAGGAGGTGTTGCGGCCAGGCATGAACCCCGCTTGATCAGCGTGGATTAGAGTAAGGATGATTTGATTCAGGCGAGTGGAAAGTGTTTTGGCGAGGATTTTTATATCGACCTGAAGGAGAGAAATAGGGCGGTAAGACTCCGGGAGGCCAGGGTCCTTGCCCGGTTTGGGTATTAGCACTATGGTGGCCTCTCTCATGGATGTCGGTAGTGTTTGTGTTTCAATTAGGTCATTATATAGGGCAAGTAGCTTGGGAGTGAGTATCTCTGTGAACTGCGAGTAGAATTCTATGGGGAGGCCATCTGAGCCAGGAGTCTTAGCTCTGGCAAAGCTGGCTATCGCCCCTGCAATCTCTTCTTCAGTGAGAGGTGCTTCTAGCAAGGTGACCTGTTCCTGAGATAGTTTGGGGAATGAGATGGATTCAAAAAACTGGGCCATGGGACCAGGGTCCTCTTGGGCTGTGGACGTGTATAAGTCTGTGTAAAATTCTTTGAATTTGGAGGAAACAGTCAGGGGATCTGAGACAGGTTGGTTTCCAGAATCTTGGAGTGTAATAACCACTGGGGGTCTATCCTCGTTGTGCACGAGGTAGGCCAGGAGTTTACCCGCCCGTTCCCCCAATTCAAAGTGTTTTTGCTTGCTAAAAAATAACTTTTGCCTGGCTTTTTCGTATTGGATTTGGGTAACTGCTCTGGCTTGTAGTTTTAGTGTGTCTGCATTGTCTCGTGACGGGTCCCCCCTATATTTTTGTTCCGTCAGTGTTAATTCTGAGATTGCCTTGTCATAAGCTGCTGCGGAGTCTCTCTTTATCAGATTTATTCTAGATTGCAGGGTAACACGGGCATGGAGTTTAAAGGTTTCCCAGACTGCTGCGGAAGATGCAGAGCCGGTGTTTTCCAAAAAGTGCCTGCCTAATTCAATGGATATGCTGTCATCATCAGGCAGAAGCGACAGCCAGAATGGGTTTAGACGCCACGTCCGTGGAGGTCTGTCCCGTGGGGTACTAAGTGTAATGATGTATGGGTGGTGGTCTGAAAGGAGTCTGGGGCCAAACGACGCCTCCCGCAGCCGGGGAAGGAGTCTCTTGGAAACAAATATAAAATCAATACGCGACATAGAGTTGTGTGTGGATGAGAAGCACGAGTATTGACGTGTGAGGGGATATTTGTATCTCCACGTGTCAGCTAGTTGAAAGGAGGAGACCATTTTAGAAAGTCTAGATTCCCCAATCGTTTTCTGAGTAGTTGGCATAGTCCTGAGTCTGTCCAGGTCCTCGTTAAGTGTGGTATTAAAGTCGCCCATCCATACCGTTTGTGCTGTGGGATATTTGGCTATGAACTCAAGGCCCTCCGTAACTGTCGCGGGGGAGAAGGGGGGGGGGGAACATATGAGGCCAATATGAGGAAAGGTTCCCCATGTAATTTAGCAGACAAAAATACATGGCGGCCCTGGGGGTCCAGGCAAAGCTCCGTCAATTCGAAATGGACTGATTTGGCTATAAGAATTGACACACCCCTGGAGTGGGAGGTGTACGTGGAATGATATGCCCATCCTACCCAGGGTCTGCGGAGTGCCCTCTGCATCTGCCCCTCTATATGCGTCTCAACCACCGCCATGACATCGGCTCTCTGCCTCTTGAGGAATGTGAGGGCTGCCGAGCGCTTAATCTTGTCTCGGAGGCCCCTCACATTCCAGGTCAGGAATTTTAAAGTAGCCATGGGTGTGCTTGTGAACATATTTTAAACCCGGCCTCACAGGCTATCAGCATCATATTTAAAGTGGCCATTGCGCATACCATCTTTACAACATATTCGTTAAGTGGATACCTGCAAAACACTGAATAAGACAAAGCATAATACCTGATCGATAGTTTGCCCTCAGCAACATGTATTCTTGAGTGAATAACTTTCCCCGACCCTCCCCCCCCCCACCCCGCCCTGCACCCTCCCCAACCTGTGCGGGCATCATCCCATAACAAAACTTGACCTGCAGCCCACCATGTAAAAGCGGATATGAAAGTAAAGCATACGACATTAAACAGAATACACAAGAGGTAGGTGTTGCACATATGCAATCTTCTGAATTTCACCTTGGTGATGGTCCTAGAACCATCTCGTGCAAGAAATAAAACATTACCATAGGGTTGTTCATAGACAGGTGGGCTGCATATCTTAACTGTGCGTGGGGGTAACTTACGCTGCACTACACACATTTGTGGTAGGACTAACAGAGCTCCTGCTACCTAAGTAGCCACATACGTAGTGTACTGAGCCTCCAGAGGAGGGCAGTAACAAATATTGCATATAGGTAAAAAGTGATGATTGTTCCACGGCGTTCAACATTGTACTTGTTGGGTAGAGGCCTTAGCAGTTCAAAGGAAAAGTTTTGTCTCTCCAACCTCAGCCTCAAGGGGAATTTAAAGAAGAAAAATAGGGGGGGGGGGGGGGGGGGGTCAGGGAAACGGTGAGGGGGAGAAGGGCAAACAGAAGAGGGGGGGCACCGGGGGGGGGACTGGGGATAAAAATTAAGGGAGAAAAATGAAAAATGGAGGAGGAAAGGGGGAAACCCCTCTCATCTTGTGGCCAGGACTGTCCAGGGCCTCCATGTCTCGGCCTGCAAGCAGGAGGTAAAAGAGGTGGGTGAGGATGCCGTCTCGTGGTGCAGGATGGCAGACAGTGCCCACGTGTATTGTGCAGGGTCTCAGGCAGAACATGCCTGGGGCAGTAAGTAAACAACAAAGCCCCTTCCTGGGGGAAGAGAAAAAGAAGTTAGAGGAGTATTACCCCCAGGCTCTTCACTCTGCTCCCTCCTGTGCTCCACGCTGTTCAATCCAGGTAGCTAGGTCCTCCGGATCTTCAAAGAAGGAGACTCTGCCATCATGTTCCACTCTGAGTCTCGCTGGGAATAGCATAGCATACTTGATGTGAAGGGATCTCAGCCGCCTCTTTGCCTCCATGAAGCCCTGTCTGCGCCTCTGGACCTCCGCCGAGAAGTCTGGAAAGATGGCGACTTTTGCATTTCCCAGGGGGATATTACCCCGTTCCCTGGCCATTCTGAGTGCTGCATCCCTGTCCTTGTAGTTCAGGAGTTTGGCTATGAATGTACGTGGGGGGGCCCCGGGAGGTGGTGGTCTGGCCGGCATGCGGTGTGCTCTTTCAACGGCTAGCATAGGGGAAAATGCTTCTCTGCCGTAGGTGTTAATCAGCAGTTGCTCGAGGAATGCGGTCGGATCTTTCCCCTCTGATCCTTCAGGGAGGCCGATCAGTCGGATGTTGCACCTCCTGATCCTATTCTCCATGTCATCTTGCTTTGAGAATAGCTGCTGGATCTGCCTGTGTATGCGTTCTGTACCGGCCTGGAGTGGCGGGAGTGCGTCTTCCACGAGGCCTACCCGTGTCTCTGCCCCGGTAACCCGGTCGCGGAGCTTGTGGAAGTCTTGCCTAATGAGGGATGTGTCGACTTTCACCTCCTCCATCTGTGCGGTAAGCGAGGTGCGGCATAACGTTATGGCCTCAAGGAGTTTGTCTGTGTCTCCCGCCGTCCTCTCCCCACTGACCTTCTCGGCGCCATCTTCCTCCACCTCGCCCCTCTCCTGGCGGCGGTACTGCTCGAGTTTGGCGGCGGCGTTTTTCTGGGATTTCGGTGGAGACATGCTGTCCTCGGTCTGGGGCTTCACCCTGGGTAAGTAGGGGATCTTAATTCCACTCGTGGGTTGCAGGATGGAATGGATTGCAGGATAAACGAGCGGAGCTGTGTAAAGTGCGTCCTACTCCATGCGCTGTCAGGCCACGCCCCCAGAAGTTGACCAAAGGTGGCGGTAAAGAGCAGAAAAACCAAGTGATTTGGTGAAAGTTGGCTGAAAAAGTCCTGCCGTGTGTATGCAATACCAACTTGGGGCCAACGCCCTTTGGACAAAAATCCACGGGAAAGTTGGTCCACGGTCCGATCGTATGTATGAGGCTTTAGAACTGCATCACCATAACTGGCTCATGAGACAGAAAGGAAACTCCATATATATCCAATATATTATATGATTTTATGTTGTATAAATTATGTGCCATGATGACAATCATTGTACGTTTGTTAAAGAGACTTTCTGTCATGTTCATAGATTCATTTCTTCCCACCTTGTATCATTTAAAAATAATATAAAAATACATCTTGTATTACTAACTTTATTAAAGCAGACCTTTTTTCCAGTGTACATTTTTCTTGCTTATAAATGGGCAGCATCTTTCATGCTTTCCTTTTTACGTTCAGAGATTTTTTTATTTTCAGTATTAATAGTATCAACAGATTATCAACATAACAATATAACATAAGGTCAGCCATATAAACAAAAGGTACATGGGTCTAAAACAGGATAGAACGTGTAATAAATTATACAATGGCACAAGACTAACAATTCAAATAAATGTAAATGTATAAAAAAAAGGAAAAAAAAGACAAATTTAAAAAGGGACATATGAAAAACCAGAACCAAAATAAAAGTGTCTGCTAGTCTATAGATGCCTAAACTAGCAGTCTAGAGAGAGCAATCGTCCACAAACCATATCTCAAATTATATCTAGTAGCTAGTATTAACCATTACTTCAAGATCCAATACAGATACACAATAAAACAAAATAAAGAAAATTTATTTTAAATTTAAATAGAGGAGAGAGAGAGAGAAGAAAAGGAGGATAAAAATACATTTTGTTTATCATTAATAATGCTGGGAACCTTTTCAAGGATCATGATCCAAGAGATCTTGTGTTTCAATCGCCTGAAGGATGCTGAATGTGTCTTCAATGCACCTGCAATAGTTTGTTGGCTGCCAGTAGGATGAAATACACCAAACATTTCTTTGGACATGGTGACCCTGATGGCAGGTCATTAAGCAATGCAAAATGTGGATGCTGTTCGATTGGAAATCGCATTAATTTGCGGAGCATGGGAAACACCTTATTGCAGTAGTTTCTGATTTTGGGGCATTCCCACCAAATGTGGAACATGTTGCCATGCAACTTACAATCCCTAAAACACTCTGCAGAAGTTTGGTACATTCTGGCTAGACGAGAGGGCACCAGATACCTTCTTGTCACGACCCTAAAGCCCCATACACACGGTCGGACTTTTTCATGGATTCTGTCCGATCGGACAATGTTGTTGAAAAATCAGACTGTGTGTATGCACCATCGGACAGTGTACGTCGGATTGTCCGACGGACAAAGTCTTATCTCCTGCTGGAAAGATTTGCCGACAACACGGTCCGATCACACCAAATCCGATCGTGTGTACGGTTGTCCGACCGGACAAAGTGCTACGCATGCTCACATCACATTACAAGACCAAAGCTATT
Source organism: Lithobates sylvaticus (assembly GCA_028564925.1). Taxonomy (NCBI): domain Eukaryota; kingdom Metazoa; phylum Chordata; class Amphibia; order Anura; family Ranidae; genus Lithobates; species Lithobates sylvaticus. The sequence continues at coordinate 661,367,796 of CM053026.1, read as the reverse complement.
GGCTACTAGCCTCTACGTAGTCCCGTCGTAGGCAACAAACGTCACCACGTTCAGAATGATCGGATTTTCCGACAACTTTGTCCGACCGTGTGTACGCAAAACCAACATCAGACAAAGTATGACGGACAGGATCCGACCGACCTGGTCCGCGGATTGTCCGACCGTGTGTATGGGGCTTTAGACTAGTCTCTATTAAGGATACATTCAGAATGCCCATATATGAAACCTGAAGTCTGTAAAACCAAGAGTCTGGCTCCACTTCACAATCAAGGTCTGTCTCCCAAGCCAACATGTATGGTTGTTTCTGAGCTGGAGTGAGCAGCGAGTCATACACCATTGAGAGACTACCCCTAAATCCCTGGTCTTTAGTGCATCTATGCTCGTATGCTGTCAGGGCGGGGGAAACCCCTGTAGGCACAAGAGTCCTCAAAAACTAGCTATTTGATGGAAACAAAACCATTTAGATGGGGGCATCTCTAATTTAGCAGCAGCAATCATCAGGTGGAGCTCTATGTTCTATGAAATCTCTTCCTGCAGCTGTTGGCCTAAACACCATTCACACCTATTCCTTATCTCCTAGCAGAGATGGCAATGGCCCAATGTAAACCTATACTAACAGAAATGTTGGTATGCCAAGTACACAGATCAGAAGTTCTGACTCTATTTGCTATATACTAATTTGTGGGATGGCTACTGGGAAAGTTACTGGGAAAGTTTTAAAGTCACCGATGGGTCAGGCGAATAGCATTTCCAGAAAAAGATCAGTCCCCTGAGTAAAGGTGTCCTTGAATATGCTCATTTAAATAGGAGGCCAAAAGACATGCAGTCAGTGCTGGTTTTTCTTTATGGAAAGTCTGGCAAACTTTGCAAAGTGAGTTTCATGATCACACACTGTAATGATTTTATTTAAATGAAAGGTTAGATTTATAAACTATTTTAAAAGAAAGTATAAAAGTATCAGTTCATACATGTATTAATTAAGAATTATAAATGTCCTTAAATCCTTTATACAACTAAAAAGGGATTTGGATATCCCTGATACGTGGGAGTATCAATTTCAGAGATTAAGACATGCCGCGCAGGCCCAGTTTGGACCAGCTCCGGTAATGCTAGCCAACACTAAGATGGAAAGGCTCCTTGCTCAAACGGAACACACAAAACTAGTATCTACATACTATAACACTCTAGCCGAAAAGCCAGCCCCAAAGGAGAAGAAATTCAAAGATAGATGGGTAGCAATTATACCTGAGATCACAGACGAACAATGGGGAGAGGTTGTAAATAACTACTTACCACTGGTAGTCTCCGCTAGAGACAAGATGATACAACTTAGATACCTACATCAATCGTACTACACTCCTCTTCGACTATATAAAATGGGCAGAAGGGACAGTCCCACCTGCCACAAGTGTCAGATAGCAGATGGATCTTTTATACACATGGTGTGGGAGTGCAATAGAATTAGGCCTTTGTGGTCCCAAGTGACCCAATTCATAGCGGACACATTGTATTTACCTAATATCTGTAGCCCCCTTATAGGTTTGTTGGGTATTATAGAAGATGAAGTTATGAACAATAACACTAGAATATTACTGAAACTACTATTCTTTTATGTACGGAAACTGATTGTTCTAAATTGGATTAGGAGGGAATGTCTCACCCTGAATGCCTGGAAGAGTCTAGTTAATAACAATGTTACCCTATACAAAATGACATATGAAACTAGAGGTTGTCCGAAGAAGTTCCATAAAATATGGAATAAATGGGTTGCAGCAACCGAAACGGCTCAATCCGATGCTCAATGAACGATATAGTCTACAAGGATAGACAGCGTTTAGGGGGTGATCATGGGGAGAGTGAAACGGCAGCACACAGCACAAATGACTGGGTTATAGTTAAGGGAAACATCTCTCAAACAATTTGACCCCAGAGGGCTTTGAGTGATATCATATGGC